>JANTNT010011569.1:0-13499 GCA_024752375.1 Entacmaea quadricolor | reverse complement strand
GGGGCCCAGAAATTTCCGAGACACATTTTACCAGTTCAATGTAAAAGAGGCCCGGAAATTTCCGAGACACATTTTACCATTTAAATCTTCAAGGGGCCCAGAAATTTCCGAGACACATATTACCAGCTAAATCTTTGTGGCCTGGAAGTTTTCGAGACTATTACCAGTTCAATCTTATTTATATTGGACAGTTCAAAATTATTTGTTATCGTCGTCATCACTGCCATTGTTCATTGGTACTTTTTTCTTGGACTTTACTACATCTATATTCAGTCGCCTTCTCATTTCCCTCACTTTTGACTTGCTTGTGTCCATCGCAACACAACAGCGATTTAGGTTTATTGCAGCAGAAGATGCGCTTCCTTAAACAAATATAAATGATTATTCAGAAACTTTGCATATATAATCTTGGAGTCTATTCATTGGCGTAGCGAGGGGTCAAGGGGAAATAGTCCCCCCTAAATGTTTTTTAGCTTGTGCATCTTATTGTCTGAAGAATGACCTCAATGCTATATAAATTTTTAAAATGACTTTTAAAAAGTTGCACTTTTGATCTATTAACAATATTCAGTATAAAAATTATTTATGAACATGGATTTTCTTTGGTTAAGGCGGAATATTCGCATATTTTGGCGGGAAAGTGAACTTTTGAGTAATTTTTGTTGTATCTCAAGAAAATTTCCTACATAAATACAAAAAGCAAAAAAAAAAAAAAAAAAGAAATTTTTTTAGAATAATGTCAACACCCACTAATGCTAGAGGAGGGGTTATTTGATACTGTGAGGGGAAAACACTAGGATACCAAGAGGGAAGGGACGGTCATTCTTAAAATGCTGATGACCATAATGTTTGTAGCTCAATACTTCATATTTTTCAGTGAGTGAGTTTCTGGTTCAAATGTCCATGGCACTCTCTTCAACTTTCTGTATTTAACATATCATCACAGGGATTTAGCCAGAAATTTGCTTGGTGGGGGGGGGGGGGGGTCTCAAATCACGGAAGTAGTGGGTGAGAATGATACTGCCACAATAAAAATTTACTAGCTTTGACAATTTTTTTCTCGGGGGAGGGGGGCCATGGACACCCAAGGACTTCCTTGGATACGCCCCTTCATAGGTGACACACTGACTATAGTTTAAAATGATTACATGTACCGGTATGTAAGCACAATAGCAAATACTAATGAAGTGATTTCAAGTGAAATGCTTACCTGTATTACTGCACAAATCAAGAACCCATGAGGTTTCATTGCTAAAAGCCTCAATAAGTTTGTGATATAGGGACACTGGAGGACCTTCTTTGGTTGCTTGACAATCCTTCTCAATGATAAAGAGAGTGGAAATTTTTACCCTCCAGCCAACACATGATGAATGACATACCAAAAATGGCTCTACAGTCTCAGTAAGTAGAGATGCCTCTAAAATATAATATTCATAATAGTTAATAAATGAGATAATTTGTTTTGAAAACAATTTTATCATATTTATATGGGATAAATATTAATCTACTGATAATTTGCAATAATTTGATTGTGATCACTGGCTGATACCAGGATAAATAAAGTCATTTAACAAACAGAAAACATTTCCTGTGTTTGCTTAAACTTTTCAAACTGAGTCATAAGAAAAGTTTTTATACAGAACTACAGACTTCTCCCAAATTTTCTGGATTGTTTTTATCAGGCTATGTGAAGACGGGCTTACACCATTTCTATTTGTTTTATAAGATAGAAACTCTACCTGCCTTAACATAGCCTCTCATCAACACAGTTGTTAGCCAACCATAGTGTGCATGGTATCTTGTTTATTTAACACACACACACACACACAGCCATTTGCAAAAATTAAATATATCAATATATCCACATATATCAGGTACATTGTGGGTAACTTCTAAAAGAAATCGCTTCAATAAGGGCTAAACTTTAATGAAAGAATATCATAATAAAGTGTAGACCAAGTGATACTTGGTATTTTGTTTAACATTCCAGCAGCAAAACAGATTTTTTGAATAAATTGGAGAATATGCAAATTTTCATATATTGATTTGTTGATATATTTAACTTTCACAGAGTTTTTGCAAATATATATACATAAGTTAAAGATGCATCCTCTTTAATTCTTTTATTCATGAATCGATGCGTCTTTAATTCTTTAACTTATGTATACTTAGCTATGCTACCACAGCATAAAAGCACTTTATGCCAAGGTAGACTCTACCCTCACATTTCAGAGATCAAAATAGAAGTACCATAAATATTTGTACAGAATGTTTTTCATCTTTAAAAATATTTTTTGTCTTTATTTTACAGTACCTGTCAAATTCGGTTCTGAATAAGAGAAATATGCTGTTTGAACAACATAGCTCTCTTGTAGAGCAGCAGTTTTAATGGAGTCCAATATAGCATCAGTTCTTCTTCCACTGAAAAGAAATATGTGAAAGCACCCCACATTTTTTTTAGCATTTAGGGCTCTTATGCTTCGGAGCACTTGCTGTATTTTTTCAACTTCCATTTTCTGCAATGAATGATAAATAGGCACAATTAAAGATGTTAAACTAGCTTGATGAGTTGTGGAAAATATGGAACTATCAGTATATTTTAAATGGGCCCTGCCAAGCAAAAAGGGACCGGACCAGCTCTGGTTGCTACCACTTCTAAATCTGCAAGGTGGTTACTTATGTGAGCTTCAACTGTATCTACTTTTGAATAGATAAATGATAGTAACATTAATAATATAGATGACAAATTACTCCCTAATTTTTAATTGAAATTTCTTGTGTAAAATTTCCACTTTTGGTATCCTAATCATTATTCCTTTCTGTAATTGATTTTATATAGTACTAATGGATAATTTAATGTTAACTTGTGAAATAGACCCTTATCATGCTAGCGTGACATTATGAGATATTTTATCTACTAGAAAAAGGCATTTACTTTCAAATTCGTCTCATTGATATTGGTAAAACTGCAAAGTTTTTACAAAGAAATGTATCATTGGTGATAGTGCATCTGTGCAATACCAGCTTCAATTCTTTACCATGCTAAACACATACATTTCCTTGAAAAAATTCACAAAAAATTATCTTCAGAAATTGTCATTACCTATACTGATATGTTTTTACCTTAGGAACATTGATAAAAACAACAGTAGCCCCATTGAATGAAGGGACATTATCCCTCATTTGAATATGATTAACACCAGTGACAATGTCTTGATTCAGTACAACCACTTTGGCATTGCCACTGGTGTTATGAATTTCTTTCTCAGTATTTTCAACAGCAGCTCCAATGGCTTCCCAATTAAGGGCTCTAGCAATGTATCTGTTTATTCCTTCTTTGTTCCTTTTTAGTTGGCCTCTAAAACCTTGCAGAAGTTCCTCCTTGACCCACGAAGGGAACCTTAAAGAAAAAAAAATACTTCAACCATTTTATAATAGTTTTGACAAACATTTCTTTGTTATATTACAAAATTGAAGTGAACTCACTCCAGAGACAAATTTCAGTTCTTAATAAATCTAAAGTTGAATGGTAAATGATGCATCTTTAAGTTATGAAGGTTTATATTTCCAGTATGTTCATGAGGGTGATGTCAGCAAAGGCTTCACTAAATATACAAAATTTAACCAATTCACACAAAAGGTATTTAAAAAGCATCATTATTTTACTAATGGTTTACATAGAGGTTATTTAATTTTTTTTTCAAAGTGGAAGTATTAATTATTATTAGTCTTCCCTAAACTTCCCTAGTCTTCCCTATTAGTATTCCCCTTCAAAAGTCTTCCCTAACTCACAGTTATCAACAGATTTGAAGTGTTAAACTTTATAACTTAAAGATGAATCACTAAAATAAAAAAATATTTTACCAATCAGTACTTTATTTAGAATCAATTTCATAATGCAATAGAATCAAGGTTATATCTTGATGCAAATGCAATATTAAAAAATGAATAAAGCATGTTAGCAAAACTAGTGTGATCTTCCAGTCAAATACTATGCAAAAAATGTCATTTGCCAGTCAAATCCCATTCATGTTGAAAATTTGTTAGCTGTCCATTATTGATAGCTTTGCATAAAAGCAGCGTAATAGGTAAATTATGAGCCTAGTAACGTGTAACGATAGAAGAAGACTGCACTGAGGCCTTTGACAACTTCTAATCATATAAGATAGTATAGTTTTGCATACAAATATGTCCACTGGTGACTTACCTTTTCTTTGCTTCTTCCCATGTTGAACATCCTGTTCCTTCCATAAAATGCCTTTCTACTTCTCTAACCTCTTTAATCCTCTTTGCTTCTGTGGCCATGTCCAGTAAACTGAATTCCTTTGAATGGACCTTTTTCAGCAAGGAATAGATTTCTTCTTTTGTGAGGTCACCTCTGAGGTATTTAAATTTATAAGCTGGGCAGTTGGCAAATGAGCTTTTTAGTGACTTAAGTGAAGCTTTTTGCCCTTTCAAGTCAAGTTTTTCATACATTCCAAGAATGCCATCTAACAGATTAAAATGCTCTTCATCCAATCCAGAAAGAAAATACACCAACTCCAACTGATTATTCTGTAAAAAGAAAATTGACACATATCACATTATAATCTTGTGTGCTGATTGGCTTAGAGGTGTGGGGATTTAGCGTGGAATTCAACACCAAAAAGCTGAATTCAACCTTACACAGGGAACCCATACAGACTGACAAGAATTCAAAATAACACAAAAATAAAGAAGATAACTGTCCACTATGGGATTCAAGGAAAATTCATTTCCCAACTCAGGAATTCTATGTTGAATTTGACTTGAAAAAACAATAGTTCACTTGTTGCTTCACAACTTGTGTGATATTGTTTACTTGTGAAATTCACTGTGAAATACCCTTTTCATCCAATGAATTTATATAGTCTAACAATCCTTATTTTGAAAAGTAAAAAAAGGAAATGAATTTTGAACTATCGAATCAAAATCTAAGACGTATATATTAACTAAATATAATTTTTCCAAAAGGTCTAGAAAGAAGCTGGATGTTACAAGTACTTTCACATTATATTTTGATGATCAGAATTCTGAAGTATGTTCCCAAGTTCAGGACTTTGTCAGCAACTTCAAACATTCATTGTGAACTTTGGAATGTGGTTTCAAACTTCATTCCAAACTGCACAACAAATGTTTTAAGTTCTGAACTTGGAAACTTGTTGCTGAACTCCTATGGGCAAAAGAAACGTGAAAGTTCCTGTAAGAATTTAAAAAGAGCATGATACTTTTGAGTTAAAAAAAGAAAAGGTAAAGTCACTTTATTTAACCTCGGTAATTCCTTCAGCTACAAAGCTGGTATCCCAGGAAGCCGATGGTGCACACTTTACCCCCTTCTGTCCATCAGTGCTCCGTTTTAAGGATATTTAAAGCTTAAGCTACACGGATTAGACAGAAGTCGAAACAAGTGTGTGAGGTCACTGAGGTTCAAACTACAGACCCCTTGCTTAGCAGGCAGCACACTAACCAACCAATCCACACCTGCTTCTAACAGATACTTTTGTCAATTAAACTCAAAAATGTCATGTTCTTTTATAAAACTTTATTCAAGCTCATATTTTAGATATAAGTTGACTCAAACAAGATAAGTCATTTGACCAGTTCTTGGGTTTAGTATTTGGACAAGATATTTTAAATGTTCTGAAAATATTGTAAAATCATCCTTTTGATATGTTTTGGTCTGGTATATATTTTTGAGTATTTTGGTAAAACCTGTCTAAATTTGAGAAATAGTGGACAAAGGTTGTTGTAAATTTATGCAACTGCTTCTCATTTATTTCTCCCTACAATAGTTAAACAATAATAAAATTTTATAATATTCAATCTACTCACAGTTTCACCACAAACACTGGAAACAGCATTTTTCCATTCATGGCACTTTTTTCCTTCAAACATAGAGTTCAACAGATTTCTTGCAAGTAAAACCTTTAAAAAAATTATTTTGCATAAGAAAATGATAGTCTTATTACTTTAAACTCATTAAAAGTTTGATTATGTGCTATTAAGCACCTTCTCCTCGGATACCCAAGGCATTGGTACCCTTAAAAGAAAGGGGCTGGAGAGAGAGGGTGATGGGAAGAAAGATGCCCTGGGAACATTCTCTAAAAAACAGTTCTGAACAGAGATTTTAATCTAAGTTAGTCATGTGTTTTAGTTTATATCTTATTTACTTACAAATGTAGTGAAGTGACATTGCACAAAGCAACAAAAATCATGACCCTAGCTCAAAAACCAGTCAAAAAAAAAAAAAACACTCCAGAAATTTAAAAAAAATCCTTTTTTGAAACAGTAACTAAAACATTTAAGTTTATACTTATAAGCAAGATCTACTCCAAAATTGTTCCAGACTGCTGTTTGACAGAATTGACATCAAGTCAATGACCAATCAGCTCTAGTAAAACATATACTTAACACATTCAAAAGTGTTTCTCTAAGGATTGTAAACTATAAGTCCATTATAAATGTGGAGAAAGGTGAATCTTTATTTATGTATCAATATTTACCTTTTCTCTTGTGCTAACAGTATGGTGGATGCTATCAATCTGATTATGGAGGTTTGCCAGTCGAAGGGCTTCAATGCTGTTAATTTCTAAAGACAAAGAAAATGAAATGTGAGTTTAAAATATTAATATTATTTAAAAAATTACAAAATAGCATAAAAGTTTATTCCTTGAACCCTTTCCTGTCCAGTGATTATTCAAGAATTTTTAGCATTTCAGTATTATGACTCACCCTGCCCCCTAAATATGCCATATTTGTGGTTGCCAGAGATATTTCCACTTTTCTAAAGTAGCAAGGGCTTAAAATATGTACAAACGTTGAATTAACATCTTTCAGAAATTGAACTACTGGAGAGCCATTTTATCTAGGTATTTATTGGAATGAGTTCTTTAGAAGTCTGGAGCCATTATTTCATCCATGGGGTGCTGGAGGGCATCATTAAGCCTAATGAAGGCTTAAATCTGCATTTCTCGAAGAATTGAGTTAATGTGAGTACTTTTCATGAGATACTGTATTCAGGGTATCTGACATTGTGCGATTTCTCACAACTGATCCAAAATCGCATAATTTATAAAATGCTTATTTTTCACCAAAATGAAGTGAAATACCACTTATTACTTAAGAAATATGAAGATACAAACCAGTCTGATGCAAAAAACCATTGAAAACTTTGAAAACAAAACATACTTGAACTATGTCTTCACTATCTACAAGGCATCACTCACAAAGTAGAGCAAAGGAACTGGAGCTAGTTTTGCTCTAATGGGATTTGCCATTGGTTTAAATGAGACAATTCCATTCTGTGAATGATCCAATCAGCATTTCCGACATATATTAGTGGTAGACATACTTTCTCTGAAGGCCAAAAACTAAGTCCCAAAAAAGTGTGCAAATGAGTATATTTTAAACACATTTTGCAATGAAGAAAGAACTTAATATAAATCATCATACAGTTTATTATTGAGTTTGCTGAGATCAGTTTGGAAAGAGAGAGAATTTTTTACGAACCAGTAAGTGCACTACATCTACTCCAGCTCATGTATTAAGTAAGTTTAAATCTTGAAATCGAATATATTGAAAAAAAAAAAGGATATTAATCAAAAACTGTTTTTTGCATTCTCTTTGCAAGTTTTGTATAAATTAAGGATACCCTAATGCCTTAAAAAATGCAAAAAGAATGTTTTTTATGCATAAAACTTATCACAATAAAATAAATAGATGAGAAAAATTTGCATAATTTCCCTCATAATCAAACATTTTTGCCACATCGGTTGTCTTTGCCATATATTTTGGCCTGAAATTCTGCACAATTTCAATTTTTTGACCCACCATGCCAGATACACTGTGTATGGACAGCAAAAAGTTAAACATTTGATTCTTTGATTTTGATTTTTTACCTGTGTATATTTGAACATTAACAAATTTGTAATTGTCCAGTTCTTTGACTTCTTCATTTCTAACGATCTCCAGCAGAGCAGCATGCCTGTGGTTTCCTCCCAACACTTCTAAGCTATACTCCTCTATTTTTGAACTGTCAAAGTTTTCCACACTCTCTAGTCCACTTGCGACAACAACAAGGGGTTTTGCACTTGCCATAGGCATGTCTAAAAGTCCTTTCTTTATTACCTCTACATACTGTTTATTCACAGGTCTCAGTCTGAACTCTTCTCTTGGATTTACAAGAGAGGAGACAGAAACTCTATGAATTCCTGTAAAAAAATGAATTACAAAAATTATAAATTGAAATTCAACAGTAAATTCAACATAACTGTTGAGGAGTGGGTTCTAAATTTAGTTTTAGGATTAGGATTAAGTAGAATTAGAATTAAGTAGAATTAAGTAGATTAAGTAGAATTAGAATTTAGAATTAAGTTCTAGTGATACTTCAGAAGTTCACAATGAACATTGCTGGCAAACTTTGAACTTACTTCTTATGCAAATTCTATAATTTGTTAGAAGAAAGAGTGGTTTTCATTTGACCGTGAAAGAATAGGCAATCTAATACAGAGTAGTAGACACTAATTACATTGTTTTCTTTTGTTTCCTTTCGACTATTACTCACTAACTATACTTTTTTCTTTCACGGTCAAATGAAAATCACTCTATTATCAATGCTATAATTGCAAATATCATACAATGCATACAATACAACCATACCCTAAAACAAAAAATTTACACACTGGTATTTTATAATAAAAAAAAAGATTCTTATACATGACAACAGCCAAATTTTCAGATATAAACATAACATTTTCATTTTTTAAAAGTCATTCTTTATTTGTAACTTGTAAGACTGTAATTAGGAAACATGCAAACAAAGATTGGGGTTAACATTCTTTGATCTCAGATGACATGACAATTCCCTGATTGTTTTTTTGTTTGTAGTTTATGCATAATAAAACTCTGATATCAAAATGACTCAAACAAAAATATTATCAAATTCAGTCTATTAAGCTTAATGATGTTTTGCAGACACTGATTCTACAAATCTGTAAGTGAGCACACTCTTTTTACATGAGCAAGAAAGGCCTGGAATACTTTTTACTTATAGTTAACATCAGGACAGCAATTTCTGTGAAAATAGCTCTAAAAATCAAGGTGAGCTCCATTTTTATGTTTTAGATACATTTATTTAATTTATTTCACACATTCCTTACAACTATGAAAAAAAAGTTTAATGTTAGAAGTTAAACCTAAGTAGGCAAAATTGTAAAATAATGAATGAGTGAGTGAGTGAGTGAGTGAGTGAGTGAGTGAATGAATACCAGTAAATGAATAAATACCAGTAAATAAATAAATAATTATCAGTGTGAATTATACCATACAAACAAGCACAGTGACCCCCAATTTTGTTTTGGTTTAACGTTAGAACATTTGCCCACAAACATCCTTAATAAGGATAGGTGCATGTAATAAAACCTACTTTGGGCTATTCCAAAAAATAATCCACACCCCCTGTTGAGTCTGAAAACCCAGGGAGGTTTCTCAATTTTACTAGTTCTTTTCAGAAGTGCAGATTTTTTTGGAATAGCCTTTTAAGTACCTGACCTACCTGGAATCATGTGATCTTTCATTTTGCGTAAAAAAAATTCGTTGCTTAAAGCCTCGTCTTCTTCAGCGTCTTCGTCGTCAGAATCTTCGGCTTTGTCTTTTGAAGAAATCTTTCGTTTTGTCTTCTTTTTTTTCCTCGGAGTGTTGCTTTCAACTTCATCTACTGTTGGTGACTCAGCACTCTTTCTTTTGCCGCTGGCTCTTGTAGGTGCGGGTGTCGATATCATTAATTCACTGGATTGGATTGGGCTACGATCAGAAACTGTCTCAACAGATAAGCTTTCTGACTCTGTAGAAACGACTTCAATGTCTCCAGACCTCACGTGTTTTTCTTCTTGGTTTTGTTGTAAACACGTGAAACGTTCACAAAACGTTTTCGGAGAGCATGCAAAATTTTTAAATGACTTTGAAAAGTCGTTCGCAGTGAAATCGAAGTGACTGATCGGAAAGGCGTAGCCATTTTTATGTCCGTTTTCGAAGCCAACCTGTAATGGAAAACAAAAGTTCATTCCTTTGGTTCAGACGACGAAACAGCGCGTGGTTTAGGAAATTCATGGAAATGAGGGTTCACGTATCTCTGGGGTTCAAGGATTTCCTCTCAATGTTAGAATTCGAAAAATAAATCCAAAACAATGTCATTACTTGAAATTATGAAAAGGAACTATTTTTTAGGTATCAAGATCTACTTGTCTTAAAAAGGAATGAGTAAACAAAAACCATAGTTTAATCTAGTAAAAACATCGATCGTGCTTTATTTATTTGATAATTGCTGATTAGACTGTTTCAAAATCATATCTATAAAGGACCCTAGCTGTAATTTGTAGGTAGGTTCGGTGATACAACTACACAATAACTACAGTTCTCGAGATATAGATGTCTGTTACCTTCGAGTCAACACCCCTCCAACCATTTTGAAAATCATGCGCAGATCCAGACCGGTTTACGGAAAACTTTCAGATTTTGTCGTCGACAGATCAGCATTTTATTGTAATTTAGGTAATTTAGGTGTCAGCTAGCTCAGTGAATACTTGTCTTATGTTCAGCCGGTCAACTGTTATTAGTCTGGATTCGCGCCTAAATATCCTGAATCCGTCTCTTAATTAAGCTTATAAAATGTAGAAATTTATGAATGACCATGCGACAATAATTCTGCCTGTCTACGTTGGATTATTTAATTGATCAAATATAATCGGACTCACAAAGTTTAAAAAAAATAATTGAAAAGAATAGCCAATACAACGTAGAATACGAGTTTTTAAGCTACAAGTTTTATAGCCACTATATTTCGGCTAGCCATACTAGCCTTCGTCAACTGATGAAGGCTAGTATGTATGGCTAGCCGAAATATAGTGGCTATATACGGAGACACTTGGCCGGCCGCCGGACACGGAGACACAGCGTAGAACTTAAAACTCGAAATTTTCAATTATTTTCTGCATTAATAAATTTTACATTAGACAATGAATTAAGTAGCTTGTATCAGTTGAAAATGGTAGACATTACGTCAGTTTATATTTCCGCAGCCATGCTTACCTTTACTTTAGTTGAATCACTCTGACTTTCTTGAATTCGAACGACGTTGGTAAGTTCTACGCCAGATACTTTAATTCTTCCACTTGTCCTTACAATTTGGACCTTGTTCTCTTCCGATTTGTCAAACCACCATTTGCCTTTTGCTACATTTAACTTAGTTCGAGAACTCATCATGCTTGCGATACAACAACCAGTGTAAACTGTCCGAACTAGTGAGCGGTATGTAGGCATCATTATCCGAAATATGACACTGGTATGGTACATGTTTGATGACGTTTCTGTAATCTCTTCAGTTTTCAGGAAGTCACGACCCCTCCCTACATGGCAGTGTTTTCTCTCCAATAAGCTTATCTCTTCAAAAAGAAAAATTATTGTCATACCCTTCCTTTTTTGCTACTGAAAAAAACCTCGATTTGTGATTTGGTTTAGAGCCGTTTTCGACAGTAAGACTAAGTCTGCGGTATTAGTCGGCTAGGGAAATTTATCCGCTCGACTTTGAAATATACCGGCGGAAATGTGATATTTGTCAGTAAATACAGTAAAGCCTTTTTTCACTACGGCGCAAGTGCAAGCAGAAGCACAATGTTGTGATTGCATCGTAGTGAAAACAAGATTTTTTTTGGCTTACAATATAGGCAAGGGTCGCAATTGGTCAATTAGTGCGACCCTAAATTTGCCATTCCACCAAAACTTTGCCGACTGACCTAAACATCAAAAGAGCCGTCGAACACCGATTTCGTTAATTAGTTTCCGTTCTATTGTATAATGATCAAAGTCAAGTTGGATCAAGCTACATTGGTCAAAGTGCAAGGCTCTATCGCCACGTCACCTTTACAAAGTTGGAATGAAGTAGGTCGAATTCAGCATGACGAGCTGAAGGGTTAACTGACGTTAATTTATATTTTTTTATCTGGGGTAATGAGTCATAACTTGGAACTGAACTCACCAGCAAAATCAACTGATTCTTTGGAAACTGTAAACCTAAGCTGCTTCGAAGGCGACACATCGCCATCCTCCTTTTCATCGGGTATTTCTAAACGTCGCAAACTCAACTCGCCCACTTTGGACCTGAACACAAGTGATCTATTAGAAATCAGCTTTGAAAGTGATCTGTCAGAAGAGACTTTGATCGATGCCACACATAACGATGAACAAAACGGCAATGGAAACCATGACTTAAGCTTAGATCTCGGATGCTTTCCTCTGCCACATTCGGAAGACGAAATATCAGACCAAGAATTAGGTGAGATTTAAGCTTATGATAAGTTTAATTGAAAAATAGCCTCTGCTAGCAGGGTAGTTTAATTGCCAGCTTAAAAATCACTTAAAATGATTGTTGTATGAAGCTTCCAGTTGCACAAGACCGTTGCACAAAATATTAATATAATTGAATAGACTGCCATATAGGTATGGAAGTTAACGTCTAAATTTTAATCAATCTCTTGGCAAGTTTACCATGAGTGATTTTACATTAAACTTTACTTAAAACTTATTCCCTAGAAGTTATTGAACAACTCGGGTCCCAGCGCCCTAGTCAGCATGAAGAAACAAAAATTACGTTAAGTGTACAAGGACGAGCATTACTAAACGGTAAGATATTTATGTTAACCATTTTAGCTTAGGGTTGCTTCACACAGTGAAATAAGCATAAGCATAAGCATAAGAAAATGGAAAAAATTTCCATTCCTTATGCTTATGTTTATGCTTATGTCAACCCCGTTTCACACATACGTTTTTCACGCTTTTGCTTGCGTTTATTTCACTGTGTAAACCGGCCCTAAAGCTCAGGGCCGGTTCACACAGTGAAATAAGCATATAATCATAAGGAATGGAATTTTTTCCATTTTCTTTTGCTTATGTTGTGAAACTTCGTGTGTGAACCGGGCCTACATAACAGCACAACAGCGAAATACTAACGCTTATGCTTATTTCACTGTGTGAACCGATCCTTATGTATCGATAACTTTTTGCTTGCATGTGCTTTTTATGGGAGGTTTTATGAAATCTTATATTGAAATTCCAACTTTAATGACTCGCCCTCAAATAGTCAATTTGTTGCAAGGGACGTTGCAAGTTTATAACGAAAGAGGAATAGTTATAATCATAGCAAAAATGGACAATCACTAATCAAAACTAATCGAGGCTGGACAGTGGTTTGAATAAAAAGAAGAAGAATAGTTACAAGAATATCCTTATTTTGGAAAAATAAGCTTAAATTATGAAAAAAAGCTTTTAAGGTTGATAACGATAAATATATAGAGAGAATAATACATGGGCGCGCGGAGATATGGAATTTATCTTCGAGTGTTCAATTTGAACAAATTTGAACACGAGAAGATAAATTCCATATCTCCAAGCGTCCATGTATTTTTCTGTTTATTATATAAATTATAGTG
>JANTNT010011458.1:0-13499 GCA_024752375.1 Entacmaea quadricolor | reverse complement strand
CGAACCGAAAAAAAAACATTTTTGGGAGAAAAGGTAGAGGCCTCTCCGAGAAAAAAACCACCCACAAAAAACCCACCCCCTAGAAAAAATCACACAAAGGAGACCCCCCCCCCCCCCCCCCCCCACATAATTCCATAGGAAGTTGGGCCGGATTGGTCGATCCCCTTCCTGCTGAGCAAAAAATTTACAAAAGTTCACTGCTAAAAATATTAATTGAAGTTTACTTCCATTAATGCTATACCCCTGTTCAACCACTAACAATATAACCCCAAACTACAATTCTGTCATTAGGTATCTTATGACTCCAACTCTTTTTTTGGTGCAAAAATTTGCTGAACCCCCCCGTCTCCCATTTGCACCAAAACTTTACCCTCTAATATAGTTCTTTTTCAAAAAACTAGAATGGTTGGAGATCTGAAACTGTTATCTATTCTAGCAGATCTACTCTGACTCTTGCTGTGTGTTAAACTATACTACATATATTGCTTTTAAACTGGGGGTACTCTTGCCCATTTAGGGTAGGGATGTGCCGCTGAGCTCTCTGAACCTTGACCCTGTTTGATTCCAGAGTAAAATGGCTGAAATTCATACCCTGTTCCAGAGAAAGATCACTAGAACTATACCGTTTGGCAGCACATACCCATATAGCAAATATAGGGGAGTAACCGAGTACCCCTGGGGCTTTTAAGTAGAGTTCACCAGGCCTGTAGGAAGGGGAGGGGTTGGGGCTCAAGTGCCCCATTTTTTTATGACGTCAAAATTACTGAAATGACATCAGGGTACAAGAATATTATGGTCCCTGAAAAAAGTTGTTCGAGATGTGCCCCCCCACCTTTCAAACCCATGCTATGAGCCTGAGTTCACACAAAAAAGGTAAATTTCATTTTTTTTTTTCTGTGGGATTTTTTCCTTCTGTCTTCTACCTAAGATGTCAGATTTCCCATCGTCAATGTTGTTTGAAATAGGTGTACATGGACCAGGGGCAGATCCAGAAATCAAAGAAAGGTTGGGCCGGACAACTTCACCCTGAGACAAAACCCTCAAGACTGTGTGCAGACTTAAAGAAAATATATCACTCAAAAGGAAGGGCCGCGGTCCCTTCGGCCCACCCCTAAATCTGCCCATGTGGACCAGTACTGTATATTATGCATAGACATGTTTAAGGAATGCTTATCTTTTCTACCCTCCTCTCCCCTATTCTCTTGGATTGCTAGACATGTTACAACACATATCAACTTCTTTGTTCGTTCTCACAGTACATTTAATCAAAATCTTTGGTCTCTACATTCTAAATACTTTTCATAAGCTTTATTGAAACAAGTATCTATATAAATAAAGAATGGAAAAATGGTTGTACTTCTAGGTTTTCACATGACGTCACAGCCACCATGTTGGTGTACAGCTAACAAAAGATTTCTCATTAGCCTCTATTGTTATGTACACCAACATGGCTGCCATGCCTTTGTTATTTTATTCCTTGAGGAATGGGTGAAAAACAAAAATAGGTAAGGAGTTTTTGCAAACTTTAAACTAAATATGTAGGACGGAAATTATTTTGGACTATCATCCTGATCTACCAATCTGTTCTTTTAGCATCATAATACTTTGTCTTTGTTCTTCTGGTAGTAAAGCAATCTGTTGGTCAGTGAGGCTTAGAACTTGCATGATTAGAGCAGCCTGTCAATGTACAGAAGGCAATACTTTTAATTACTGGTTTCAAATCAAAAGAGAGTGATCACTAAACCCATGCAACAGATATAAGTCTTATAGACATTATTAGAGTCCTGTAGGGGTAAAATGGGAACTGAGATTTGCCTTTTTTGAAAACTGAGAAATGCCATTTGATGCTCTGGGACTGGGATTCATAATCAAAGAAACAATAAAAAATGGGAATGGGATTGAGATTGAGATTTGAGCAAACCTTGCTTGAACTTTGAAATTTGAACTGGGATTTGGGTAAAATTTGGGCTGGGAAAATGGGATTGGGACCTGACCTTCAGGACCCTCCTATTAGACTCTAATTCCATTGTGTTCTTTTGTTCTCTTTGGACTATTAGACATTTGACTGTTAGATTTTGTTGCACTGGTTCATTGCAATCACTCTATCAGGGCTGAGCACACATAAGGAGACAAGTCACTTTTAACATATATCTACTCTTTATTTGAAACATTTTGGTTAAGGGCAACATTCTCTTCTGTTCAAGGAATTTCACTAGCTTGATTTAAAGGTGACTTTGCCAAGGTTTTTTAACCAACTTCAAGGTGTTTTGAACCAGTGAAAAAAACACTCTTTCAAGTAAGAGATTGTGGTTAGATCTACGTTGTACATGAGATGTTTGATATAGCTTCTCAAATTTATAAACAATTTGTGGAGAAATTCAAAGCAAAAGTTGGCTTATATGTCAAGACACTCGTCACAGTACTTATTTTCTTTGTTTTGTCCTCATTAATTATTCATGAATTTTTGAATTAAACTTTTTAAAAAAAAATCTGATATAACGTAGGTTTTTAGAAGTTTTTTCAATTAATCTTATTTAAAGTATAGAGTCCAATGCAAAATTTGAGGGTTTTGCCCTGCTGAAAATGAATTTTTATGGAAACTCAGTGTTATTCATGCATGTGCAAGCTCTTGGGTGAATGTTTGAATGTTCACTAGTAAACATTCACCTTAAGCCTGGTTTCTATATGATTGCCACAATCTCTACAATCACTGAGTTAGAAAAAATTCTATCTCAGCAATTGCAATCACTGTGATCATTGGAGTTGTGTTTCCATTTAATCGCTGCGATCGCCAAAACATGTTTCTGGAGATTGCAGCGATCATGGCGATCATAACGAAACCAGGCTTTTAGGGAAAAGCGACTAGTTTCTTTGTGTGGCTTGTCCCTGTGAACTATGGCCTTTTGTGTGCCGCAATGAAATTTTAAAAAATATGATGTTATAGATATATCTGAATTACTAAAGAAATTATTTAAAAAATGATGCTTCCAATTTTTTTTACTTAAACCAGATATCTCACTACAAATAGAGAACAAAATTTATGTTGTTTGTATGTTGCTGGATGTCAATCATGGATGTCAATCAATTGACTTTGTCAACTGTGCATAGTTCTTTTTGCTCTGCAAGTGATTGATGTCAAACAAAAGCTCAGGGTTCGTACAAATCACAAAAGTTGAAATTCAAGAACTTTTCAAGGACTTTCAAGAACATATTTTAGAAAATTCAAGGATAACTTTTTGAAAGATATCAGTACACATTCTTACTTTATTCATCCATCATACATTAACAAAACAAACATCACTTAACTCTATTGAACTATATTAAGCAATTATCAGAAGTTGTTATGGAAAAGCTCTTTCAAGAATCAAGCACTTTCAAGCACTAATTCTCACATTGAATTGAATTTTTATTTTCAAATTCAAGCACTTTCAAGAACTTTCAAGGCTTGTATGAACCCTGAAGCAATATCCAAAAGAAGACCTGAAACCAAAAGTCCCAATTTATCTGGAAATAACATGTAGAACATGTTGCTGTACTGACCTTTTCTTGGTCCTGTGCAGAAATATCAGGAGCATTTCCAGGGATATTTGGAGGATTAGATGTAGGGGGGCCTCCAGGTCCACCTTGTCCTGGTCCTGGAGGTCCTGGAGGTCTTGTCATTCCAGCAGGTCCTGGACCAGGTCCAGCTGGCCCCCTTGGAGGCCCACCCTGTGGGGGTCCCCACTGGTGTTGTGGTGAATGACTAGGACCCTTGTGGAATCTGTCTGGTGGCCCCCTGTCAGCTCTAGGATCTCTGGGATCTCTGGGATCTCTGGGATCTCTTGGTCCACCAGGGCCAGGGACAGGCCCTCCATAGCGCTGTTCATGTGGAGATCCTCTGGGGTCTCTCATGTGTTGATCTCTGTGATCGATAGGTGGTCCTCTTCTTTCGTCTGAAGGAATAATAAAAATCCCTCCTGAGACAACTGGTCTTGATTATCTTCCAAAAAGGTAAAGTACTCTTGTAGTGGTAATAATCAAAATGGGTTTTCATAACCCATGAAACATAGTGTACTACTGGTAGTTAGCATTTAATAGTCAGATAAATACAATAGAAAAGAAAAGAATTTGGGTTAATTTGTGATAAATGTGCTGAAGTATATTTCACTGGTTTAAGAAAACCACTCTATAATGTCAACATAATATCAGACTACCCAAGTTGTTAATAATATGATAATAATTAAAGACATAGATGCTTTTATTACCTCTTGTGTCCATACGAGGAGGTTCACGAGATCTTGGATCTCTAGGATCAAATCCTCTCATTTCTCTGTCTTCTCCAAATCCTCTATCAGGGGGTCCCCTGAATTCAGGACCTAAAGCAGCAAAGCAAAGTTAAAATCTAAATACCTGTAAAAATGTTTTGTGAACATGCCAACAACCTAAAGAATGTACAAACAAATCCAAAACTCCAACAACTTCCAGGTGATCTCATTTTGACAGCTCATCAAATTTTAGCCAGTCAGAGTGTGTTCAGTGATCTGGTGTGGCGGTCCACTTGAATCTCACTTCTATTGCTAGTGAATATTTGTGAAAAAAACACCAATTTTGCTGTATTTCCTTTCTGATATAATGAAATTTTTGAGGAAAATCAATATTTTATGAAAAGAAAAAGAAGATATCCAGTTAGTTATTGTTTTCTACATCAAAACAAAGGTAAAATTACAACTTTTTGTCACTCATTTTTCGTTCATTACGGCGTGATTATATTCGCTGGCTGAAATTGTCTTGTTCAATTAACTTCCTTAAACTGTCTTTAATAAAAGCTCTTTTAAATTATAACCACTGTTTAGTTATACTTCAATTATAATTAAAGCATTGTTTGCAAACTTTTTAGTTCTCTTTGAGAATAATATTTAAAACAAGTCTGAGTTCTTGTTGAAGTGTGTGAATTTACACCACTACAGCTCAAATACGATTAGTTTTTATTCCAAAAAATAAATATTGTATTTGATTAAGAACTGTAAAATAATCCCTTTGTGTTCTTTTTGCAAGTTTCCAGATAAAACATGATGAAATACTTTCTTTGAAACTGTTATTATTTCAACAATATTAAATGTTTTGAAATCAGAAAAACAGTCAATCAGAAATGGACCTCAAAATAAATACCATAGATGCATTGTACATGTTTTGAATAATTCTCAGATCACCTAGTTATCTTACCAACCCACAAACAACTTGCAAACCAAAAATCTTCCAACACACCCACAACTTACTAATAACCCACAAATAACTTCCCAACAACAATTTGGGGCATAGTCATTGCAATAAACCAGGGCCACGGATATTCTAAGGCCTGTTCAAATGTTGAACTTTACATGTGCCAAGTGTAATTAGATCAAAGGCCAACTAATTATCTTTTGTTTATAATGCATTCAGCACATGAGAGATGACTATTGAACGAAGCCTCACAGACATCAGTAGTTAGTAAGAATAAAGAGAAAAATAACTTTAAGCTCTTGGCGGGAATTGAACCCCACATCTTTGGTTTACTAGTCTGATGTGTTAACCACTACACTACAAGGACTAACCACGCTGGCAACACAGCCAGTTAATGTAATGCATGAGGAGACTGCAGGGATCCCAGGGCCTTATTTTCTCTATGGGTTAGTTGAACACTGTAAATTTTGGTATGCATAGAATTATGTTAGTTCTCTTTTATTATTAATTCTCTTTTACTCCGACGAAGGACAAACGTCCGAAACGTCAGTTAAGTAAACTCGTTTTTTATCTACGGTGTTTCAAATTACCTACAATACATCCATCGTTTCTATGTTAGAAATGATACGAAAGTAGATTAAATGCATTCGGTGTGTATATATAGAATGAATAAAGAGAAAACAATTTTTTAAGCCCTTGATGGGAATCGAACCCCACATCTTTGGTTTCCTAGTCTGATGTGTTAACCTCTACACCACAAGGACTAACCACGCTGGCAACACAGCCAGTTAATGTAATGCATGAGGAAACTGCAGGGATCCCAGGGCCTTATTTTCTCTATGGGTTAGTTGAACACCGTAAATTTTGGCATGCATAGAATTATGATAAAAATAATAGATAAGTAAATGCATTCAGTGTACTCGTGCATTACATTAACTGGCTGCGTTGCCAGCATGGTTAGTCCTTGTGATGTACAGGTAACACGTCAGACTAGTGAACCAAAGATGTGGGGTTTGATTCCCGCCAAGAGCTTAAAGTTATATTTTTGTCTTTATTCTTTCTTTCTCTGTATATACACACTGAACACATTAATTTATCTATCATTTTTATCATAATTCCATGCGTACCCAAATTTATGGTGTTCAACTAACCCATAGAGAAAATAATGCCTGAGATCCCTGCAGTTTCCTCATACATTACATTAATTGGCTGCGTTGCCAGTGTGGTTAGTCCTTGTAGTGTAATGGTAAACACGTCGGACTAGTAAACCAAAGATGTGATATCAGTAGTTGTTTTTCATTTGTTTCACTTCAACTATTAGACATTGGCAATTAGATTTTGTTGTCTAGGTTTATAGCAATCACTCTTAACATTTTTTGTACGGTATATGCATACACTGTACATACGTATTATTACCTCTCATATCATTCAGAGGCATTCCTCTACTATGAGGTCCATCAGGAGGTCCGTGGAAGTCTCTATGATTTGGTCCCCTGTCGTGCATGTCTGGAGGCATGCCGTGACCTCTCATGTCAGGCCCACCTCTTTGATCTAGTACAAAGGAAAGAAACTCGAATGAATAAATATAATACTTTACACAGACCCTGTTTTACCATATGTCAAAAATAGAAACCAGATGTATCCATTGATTACAGTGGCAGGGTTGGCCTGATTTCAGTCCAAAAATATAGAACACTTGTCTTTTACGATGTGATAGAGTACAGAAAAAATGAATTATAGTGCAGTTGGGATGTTAGTGTACCCAAAACAAAGCATTCTTTGTCATTCTCTCTTGCTGCAGAAGGTACATCAAAATGGCCGACTGCCAATGTGCTGATTGGAAAGTACAGGGATGCCTGTCATACCTTTTAGGGGTCAAAATCAGTGATCTGGTACCTTTTAGGGTGTATATATACAGTACAATGTACCAGAGATGTGAATTACAGCAACAACAACAACAACAACAACAACTTTTCAAGAAGGTGTTTGAGATCATGTCTTTAATACTATTAAAACTTAAAAAAATGTTATTTAGTTGGTACCTCTTAGGGCTAAAAATCTTGCATTGCCATGCCCACCAGGATAACACTCAGGTATCTTTTAGGGATCACTTTCAAAATTTCTGACAAGCATCCCAAACACTTTATATAAAGGAGTCATTCCCCCAGGGATTTAATTCTTCAGGGATTAAAAGACTCTATAAATACAGTCTACGAATGTCACTGAAGTGGTTTTTACACCATAAAAACAGGTCATGTTCTCACCATAAAATGTCTACGCTTTTGTCTGCATTCCTTTTTTGCACACATCTTTTTTTTCTGTTCTCATGTGAAATACGGCATAAGAAAAGATCCAAAAATAGCCATGTGCAAAAAGGAATGCAGACAAAAACTTACATTTTAGGATTGAAACATCGACATTTTATGGCGTAAACATGACATGTTTTTATGGCGTGAAAAACCAGTTCAGTGACATCTGTAGTATAATTATAGCAATCATACCCCACTGGTCAGGTGGTCCTCTCATCTCGTGTGGGGGAGGTCCTCTTGGTTCTCTACCCATATCAGGACCTGGCCCAGGGAACGGTCCTGGATGTCCTTGCTGGATTGGTCCTGGTCCTGGGCCTGGTCCTGGTCCTCCACCCATCGGTACTTGTGGCCCTGGTAATTGTTGAGGTGGTGGTTGTGGTGGCACACCTGGCTGGATCTGAGGTGGAGCTTCATTGGGCTTATGTAAAATACTCTGGGGAAAAAATATTATACTTGTTAATATGACCCATATGGACTGGTGCGCACACTCCTGTGACAACCATTTCCAAAACTCATGTTATGAGGTCCATACATGTACTCCTAGTCTGGAAAAATCCATAAAGACCCATTCAAAATGTCAACTGAAAATATGCAACATTTTATTTGGACTAAATCTTTCTAAAACTTGGTCATATGATAAAATGCTTTTTGACTGGGTTAGGTCTGGCTGGCAAGAAAATAGAATGTTTGGCTCTTGATCATTGGACCTTGCTGAGCTCATTCCATATGTCATGACCTTAAGCCACCCTCGGGAACCTGGGGGTAAAATTCTGTTGCTCGTTTCTTGCTTCCAGAAGAAATACCTTTGGGTATGAAGTCTGTTGGACTTTGTTCCAGAAGTGGCAGCTTCTATTACCACCAAATTCATTTGTCTAACTATACTTGATACTGATTGGTCGACCCTCCTTGAGTTGACCAATCAGAAAAAAAAGGATGTCAACTTCCAGAACAAGGTCTAACAGACTCCATGTCCAGAGGCATTTCTTTTGGAAGTGAGAATCGAACAACAGAATTTCAGCCCTGGGTTCACAAGGATGAACCTCAAGCCAAATATTTTCCTGTCTGGACTTCCCACTCAGTCAATAAGTACATAGTGTGTAATTCACAGATCCACTCTAACAATAGTGTGACCAGTTGTATATTAGCAGTTTTCCCACTGGAATATGGCATATGTCTGACAAACACTTTCCTAAACTGTGTTTACTGAAAGGATTTTAACAATATTTCTGTAATGCATTCTGAGTAATAGGTAAAATATGAGCAGCAGACCTTTATGTAACATTTAAAAAACAAGTGTTTTATCAAGTATAAAAACATGAGGCACAGCTGAGGGTTTTTCATACTTGATAAAACACGATCCTGAGTTTTTAAATGACTTAAGACACTCATGAATAATTCACAAGCTTCTGGTCCAACAGATCGCTCACACATGTCACAAACATTGGCCTTTATACATGTACTTCAATAGAGAATTGAATGGCACTGTCCTGCGCAATGACTTCATAAGAGACTCCCACATGGTAAAGATCGCATGCAAAAGTCAAGATAGAGGCACTTATCAATGCCATTTGTGGGTTGACAGTGAACAAATGTGAGACAGACTTTGATGAGGCTGCAAGTCTTCATCTAAATTTGGATGTACCCTTACAAATGTATCTCTGATGAAGTCATCCCTCATTAGTATTCAAGTAATCTTTATATAAAGGTCACTTGTGATTTTATATAAAGATCACTTGAATACTAGTGAGAAGGACTTTATTGAGTATAAAGGTCCATGCATGTGACATGTATGGATGATCCAGTTGGACCAGAAGCTTATGAATTATTCATGAGTGTTTAAGGGCATTTAGAGGTCAAACAGCAGCTGAGACTTCCCCATAAAGGTTGAATGCAAATATTGTCTGACTTATCAAATTCATAGGTTAGTTATTGCATGTTCTACTAAAATTTTCAAGATAAAAGAAAATTTGGCTGAAAAAATCCAAGTTAAAGTGCAAGCAAATCAGGATGATTTCTCTTGTTGATTTAAAGACTTCTTCATGCTTACTATTTCTTTTGTATTTTGCTCATTAATTATTTATTAATTTAATAAGAATACATAAAATATCCAATCAAGAACTAAAATTCTCAGAAAATCAATGTCTTTTAATGCATGTTGTATTCCAATGAAATCTTTTGTCTTGTCAGAAATAGCCAGAGTAACTAAAGATCTGTGATACTATGGCTTCCTGTTTACCAGTGTATAATTCTAATGATTTAAAGGTTATTAGCATGTTTGTGTACCTGCGCAATCACAGGGTCTACTATCTTCATCACAACTTGTGCTTGTAACAAGGCATATGCCAATTGAGGGTTCTGCAATAACATCTGTCGAGCTTCTTCTGGGTTATTTTGAATACAAATCTGTAAGTGAAAAAAAAAAAGAAATACACCTAAAAATATTAATGAGTTAACAAAAAGGGATACCAAAAGCATGCATATATCCCTGGATAGGGTACATATTAAATAAATAAAGTAAATAAGTAAATAAAGCTGAGGTTCCACAAGTCAATTTGCAGCAATGATTTTTCACAAAACAGCTTGTCAATTTTTAATATGTTATAAAATAACTTCCAGAAATCCTGTGTTCTGATTGGCTGAAGAACATGTTTTTATGAGAGTTTAAAACATAGAAATTTTTGAGTTATTTTATAAATTAAAGCAATAAGATTCATTTTCCATGTTTTAAACTCTCATAAAAACACGCAGGATGTTGGGGGAACATAAGAAAAGTTTGAAAATTGCGAGCCTCCAAAATGAATCTTATTCTTTTTCACGTGGCAGCCATGTTGGCTAAAATAACGGATTCTATCACACGTTTTTGCAGCAATTTTTGCAGCAATGATTTTTCACAATACAGCTTGTCAATCTTTAATGTTATAAAATAACTTCCAGAAATCCTGTGTTCTGATTGGCTGAAGAGCGTGTTTTTATGAGAGTTTAAAATATAGAAATTCTTGAGTTATTTTATGAAAGCAATAAGATTCATTTTCCACATTTTAAACTCTCATAAAAACATGCAGGATGTTGGGGGAACATGAGAGAGTTTGAAAATCATGAGCCTCCAAAATGAATCTTATTGCTTAATGGGCCTTTTTCACGTGGCAGCCATGTTGGCTAAAGTAACAGATTCTATCACACGTAAGCTCACATTAATGACAAGGTTACGCGTGGTAGAATCTGTTCTTTCAGCCAACATGGCTGCCACGTGAAAAAGGTCCATTACCAGAGTCATTTTCATGCAACATTCATTTGGAATCAATGTTACTCAGGAAAATTTTTAGCAATTTTTAAAAGGACAACATCGTCCATAGTCCATGTGCATTTGCCCAAGTCAAAACAAACCGCATTCTGGGTAGGTTCCAGGTGATCTCGCTTCCAAGCGCGCAAAGCATTGTTTGTCAAAATCAACAGTTCCAAATACTCATTCAACTTTTCCAGCATTTCTCACTAAAACCATTTAGAACAGACTGTAAACTAATTCTATTCATCAGCCTGGTAAATACACAATTTTTCAAAGAAATGATAGCTATTTGAAAATAGATAAGGAACGTTTGGCAATGCTACAAAAATGCTTCTGATTGGCTAATACAAACCAGAAATGTGGGCTCGAGATCATCAGGTTAGGTGTTGTGCAAAATATCATTGATAAGACTGTTACAAGAACCAACTTGCATGAAATTTATTATTCTGAATGGAGAATTTTTGAAGCTAAATCAAAAACTCGCTATGTGTTGCCAAATCTAAAAATCTATGTACATGGCACGTTACATGGCATCAATTGTTTACGCAATGTCGCAAAAAATCATCATTGTAAATTGCCTTGTGTAACATCAACTTAAGGTAATTCCATAGAAACATAACTGAACACAGATTTTTATTTAAATTTTGTACAGACATCAACTTAAGGTAATTCCGTAGAAACATAACTGAACACAGATTTTTATTTAAATTTTGTACAGTTACTAAGCTATGGTCATTCCAAAAATGAAACAAAAAATGTGGGGTCTCGGAGTTTGTTTTTGTGCTAGATGGCGGTAAATAAAGCCATTTTTGAGGCCATACGAGACCAAAATTCGAAATGAGAGAATCGAACATTTGGCCATCATTACTCCCATAAATATATCATTTCATTTATACAAACTTTAGAAAAGACCTTAAATATCGACCTGAAAACCCGACTTTTGTAAAACACTAGGGTCTTTATAACATCAGTGTGATTCCAAATATCACTTTGAAATCAGTTTGCTATCGCATATTTTTGAGAATATCTCAAAAACAAAACTTTTTTTTATAAAAATTGAGTTATATGGTAGATAAACTCATTATCCATGACTTGCTTTAATGAAAAAGAGGGGTCACCGAGCTTATTTATGAAATATTTTGTAAATATCACAATTATAGGGCTAAAAACAGCACTTTTCAGAGGGGATGTGAATTATCGACAAAACAAGCATGGTGTCCCCCCATTTTTTTGGCTTTATGATACAACCTAACCAATATCTATCATCCAAGAATGTATAAAAAAAGTTAAACATTAGAACATTTGCCCAGGAACATCCTTTAAATAGTGAATCACTTTCTCCCTCACCCCTTCCAGTATAGGTGGCCACACGATGACGTAGTTTGTTTACATAAAAATATCAAAATTAATAATATAAACATTTCAAACAATCGGACTTCAAATACTTCAAGACAACATCAATCTTAACAAAACGTGAAATTTTCAGGGCAAATGCCTGAATACATCTTAAGAAATAGGCTTTTCAAAACTACAAAATTTGCAAACGTTATTCAGTGGTGGGCAAGATGTTGCCAACCAGCATACATTTACTGTAAAATTTCACAAATTCGGGGCTCAATATCTTTTTAACTGTTGAACCATTTGCTTTCAAATTTCCAGGCATTGCAAACAGGTATAGGTTCTTATTATTTTGGGGGTTATTTTTTTTGTAGCTTGAAATTTGATTTATGCAAATTAGGTAAAATGTAAACACGGCGTCCACCTATTGCTGAGTCTCCAGGGTATTTCATTCCCATTGTTTTCTGTTCGTTGACAGAATGCCTATAGTCAATAACAATATTGCAAAGGGGAGGGTGAATGGGAGATTGTTCTAGTTGACTATTGATTCAAAAATTTAAGTCAAAGATTGTAGCAACAGGTAAAATGCATTTAAATAATTACTATCAACTCTCCTCACTTAAACAACATCTACTCTCAACCCCCTACAACCAAATATTACAAGCATATATATATATATATATATACCTAAATTTTTGCTTTAAGAAGTGATGCTAGATTTTCTTCAATCACTCATTTATCACTCATATAATGAATGTACTATGTACATCACTAACCAGACAAAAGAACATGATCGCAATTTACCTTCATCTGTTTCATCAGCTCAAACATTTGTTCAGGTGGTAGACTTGCAACTGCTTGTGTGATGGCTTCTGGAGCCTCTGAGGGAGGAACTGGAGGGCCATGTGGGCTGGCTTCTGGCCGTACCATTGCTTCCATACCTGTATATATGTTTGTATAAAAAATAATAAGCTTTATTACAGTGTTTTTGTCATCTTCTATAGTGATACTCTTTTATTACAAAACACAAAATAGAAAAATGATATAACATTTTTTTAGGCAATATTCCAAATGTACTCAGTTTTCCATAATGCTTTGTTCTAAAGGAAAAAGCTCGTGCACACTGCACATTGATTGATTTATTTGAAAGGCTTTAACCACCAAGAGCATGGATATTCATGGCTTCAACTAGGTGTACCTGATAAGCTTTCAAGAATCAGAGCCTCCAACAATCACATAATGAAGATTGTTATATGATAAAAATAGAGAGAAACATAATCTGAAAAAATGCATACCGTATTTACTCGTGTATAAGTCGACTTCGTGTATAAGTCGACCCCCTATTTTTGGACTCAAAATTCAGTATTTTT
>JANTNT010011347.1:0-12217 GCA_024752375.1 Entacmaea quadricolor | reverse complement strand
TTAATCTCAAAAATAATTGGCCATAACTTGTCCAAGTCCAAATGTGAGAGATGTGAGAATAAATATACAACAAAGAAAACTTATCTTTTTGTAGTTAATAAAGAATAATAATACCATGCAATGCTCGTTCAGTATTAACTACATTAATTATTAACAGTGTATTTAAATATAAAATGTTGCCAATTATTTTTTCGTTAATTTCTCTTTTATTGCAAGTTGTTTTATCAGTTGATTAGAAATGTTCAGTGAGATCGATGTTAGCGCGATACAACTGTTACCTGGGAACAAACCGAATATACCTGCCGCGGGGTATGATTTTAAACAATGTTAGTTAGAACATTTTATTCAAGTTTGTAACTGATAAGCCGAATACGATATGCCTGCTGCGGGGTATTAAACGGCATCTTAAATATATAACATTGTAGCCAAAACAGCCGGACGGTGTCTTCCACGAAAGCGGACAAAAACAAAAACTATAAAGAAGACGGCATTCAATGAAAATGCAGATAAAATATGGACAAACAAGCTATCCATAAGATATATTCCGTAAGATATCTTTACTATAATGGATCAGTCTGTAAAACTGGACATTGAATTTCAAGAACCTTTTTCCTCTGTTATTTCCGAACCGTAGAAAGACCGAATGATAATACTCTCTCAGAAGGAAATGGTTATTCTTATGGAACTAAGATTTTTTTAAATATATGTACAACATAACAGTTTGTCAAAGAAACCCGCCCTTGATTACAGTACTGTGAATGAATAAATCAAAAACGAACAACTTGCGTCCATTGACTGTTAGCGAGTCTTGTGACGACTTTGGTCACTCAGATTAAAGATTGTGGAATTTTCGTGCTTTTGTCGGCTACTTTATAGTAACCAGTCTAATCATTGCTTGCGTCTAGGTCTTTTTATCTTTCGTATAATGTGCTCAGTGCTGAAGGTTTTTTTACTAGTAATGGCAGCAAGCTGTCACAAGTCAATCCAAAGGCTTATTAGGCAGAAACGTTGATCCACGCTATGCCTTTTATCGACCAATATATTAAAGGCAAATAGAAATCCTTCAAAATCTACTTGTAATATTTGATCCTGTTTCAAGTATGTCATTACAAAGAGATCAACCTACGCGTAGTTATGGTCGGTTACTAGACTGAGGCGCTAATGTTTCTTGCGCAAGTGTTTTCTTCATGTTTTAGCATTTCATTTATTGTACGTATATATGAAGAATAAACTTAGGAAATTATATCGATATATATATGGTTTGAACGGATGTCCACATCCCACTAATGAGTCTAAAAAGGATAGACTTTTTTTGTTAATTTAATGAATATACTCTTGTGCGCAGGTAACCTTAGTGGTAATAGAATTGGGATATACACAAGCCTTTCGCGCTAACACTATTTCACTAACAAATAATGAACTAATAACCGGTGTACAATAAATGAATGCTATTTCCTATTAGAAAATGGAATATTATTTACGTTTGAACGTTTTCGGTTTGTCGGTATTTTGTAACCGTTTGTGAATTGAAAATGATAATGATGAGTATTTCATATCATTTTTGAGTAAAGGGGAACATCACAGAAACAATGAAATCCGATACTCCAGGGGGGAAAAAGAGGGAAAAAATGTAATGTTTTGAGGTGTTAGAATAATTCATCGCTAATGAGCACCAAAACTAGCCGTTTTTTGTCTTTATGCATTAGTTCACAAATTACCAAATACCGATTTAATCATAGAATTTAATAAAGTACAAAAACGTCATAACCTATAACGCGTCGTTCTTTCAAAAAGAGAAAAATCGAAATTTGATCTGATGTCATTATGGCCGGGTTTTACCTTCACGTCGGTCTTGTTATACCTAGGTTCATTCGCTGAGCCAGGTGACATTTTAGTGGCTTCAGAATACATAATTATTATAATTAAAGATATATAAAACCAAACAGAGATTGCAATCATTTTTTCATTATGAAAAACCTTCAGGTACTTACATTGTACATGTTATATATTGTTTGTTGTTATGTGCTCTCTCAGTCCCATCAGCAAAAGAAAAAAAGATGCTTAGCAAAAGGACATGTTTGTTTTTACTTAGTGATTTATAAACTTGAATATCACAGAAAATGTCCTAATTTATACATGAAATAAGCTTTAAAACCTTAAATGTGCTTTTTTCATCGATACAATATAGAATAGTTGTTAAACGCTCTAACATTTATTTAGATTTTAAAGCTGGATTTAGAAAAAAAGACACGTAAAAAAAGCTGTCTTCAATTATATTTTTATTACTGCTAAGATATCTTTCATTTAAGAGGAGCATTTAAGAGCGAAGACAGAATGGCGTTTCTCAAGAGGAGTTGAGTTAAAGCAATGAAAACATCACAATTATTACACAAGATAGACGATTAAAACTGCACAGAAAATCAGTAGTCAATTCGCATTGACAAACTCACCTGAAACTGCCGGGAGGAGTGCTCCCAAAAGACTCACCATTACACATACAAATGAACGAGGTTGTTTAGAAAACAAATCCATGGTTTAAAGTGGTCCAAGGCTGTCTAGGAGTGAAGACTCTGCTGTGGGTAGGATCTGGTATTATGCCATTGTCTCGTTATAATGATAATGATACACGGCTATGGCAGTTACTGACTTAAAACGGAAGTAAATCATGTGTTATTTCGGCCGTAAAAGCTTGAACTACAATTAGTATATCCTTATCTTTGATAAGCATTATTTTTTTGATAATTTACTTCTCGTGATTTGGGTATTTTTGACTGTGAAAAAGAGGTTTGAGAGGCTATCGTTTTGACGCGCTGTTAAATGAGCATGTGTCGAAGGATTGAAGATGGAGAGAGAGAGAGAAAAGGCGAAATTGAATACGTTTATAAGTCGATAGACTTGCGTAGTATTGAGAGTCTCTTAAGTAAATTAAAACTTCATCAGACTACAGTGTATTTTCAATGGGAAGTCACAAACTCTAATCCGAGCTAACTAAAAATCTTTATCCAATCTTTCATTTTTCGCGCTACTAATTATTTTAAGTTTTATCCTCACAATGACGAGTACTTAATGTAGAATTCTTAAAAGGAAAGAAAGCACTTTGTGGTTTTATGAAGATGCGGTTTGTAACAAGTCAAGTGAAAGTAGAATCAAGTAAATTGACAGCCCCTATATTTACAAAGGATTCTGGGTATTTGTTAGAGTCAATAGCCATTAAAATTATTTCATCAATGCCAAAATTAGCGCTTCTTTCAGTATTAATATATTTGAATTGTAATTGTGTTATTTCCAAAAGAAAAGACAGTAAATACCTTTTATCCTTGACTTTTCGTTTCCCATTCCGTATCGTTATCAAGTATATAAAATCTGTCTTGTTTACGATACATAAAAAGACGCTCGAGGACCAGAAGATCACGTGTTCTTCAATAAAGTACATTATGAAGAGCTTACATAAGTGTGTATCATATATCTAACTTATTTTAACTTGTTGCTAGGAGATTCTTCTGACAACAGTTGGTTTGAAATCATTCCCAAGGGAATAAAAGAACTAAGACGCACACAGCCATGTTGGATGGTATTTCATAAAGAAGCTAATGACGAAATGGGTGGTAAACAAAGAAGAGTATCCAGGGTGGTTCCGTACACGGAACACGTTTATGTACCTTACGCTCAAAATAACATGGATTTGGAACCCTCCCCCCCTTTCTGATCTGAGGCAGCGGATCATGTCCTTAAAATGCAGGACATAGCCAGAAATATGGAACCGACATGCATGCGCAGTAATATACACTGTCTGAGAAAACATGTCGTCAGCAAGCATAAAAGCAATGTATGGAGTGAAAATTAAAAGCACAGAAAACTTGGAAGTAAATATGTGCAACTCACTCTCCTCGCTCTTCTTCAATGTCAGTGTAGAGATCTTCGATTGAGCACCGATTTTATACCGAATTATTTTGTTTATCGTGCGGTTTTAGGTATTTTGAAAAGATGACTTTTGCATGAAAGACTCCATATTGGCCTTCGTAATATAAGGGAGAGCGAGCTCTTTCTCTTGTTATCCTATTTTCGCTTCAATTCGAGTTCATCGGTCCTCACTCTTGTCTCGTAGCACTGGCATAGACGATCCAAAACAGCATAAACAATAAGGAATATCTGTTAAATTCAACACGATTTTTCACTTAAAAATACTGTAATTTGCCTTTGCTTTTCCCTTGCCATATCTTAGAAATATCAAGCGAAACCAAGAAAGGATAAAGAGAAGTGAAGTGTCAAAGTGTCTATACTTTCAATGAACATTCCGTCCGCCGGCATATTCAAACGAGACCGTGAATCTTTTCGGCCCCAGAGAGAGAGAGTTTTCCTGAGATAGCGTTTATTTTAGTGGGAATTTTTCGCGTGATTTTTAAAATCATCTGAAGGATTGAAATAAGACCATGGGTTTTCCATTGAATTTCAAGACAAAAGATAAAGTGGAGTTGTCTTCAACTTACATGATGCATTCTGTGGTTATATTTTTTGACGGTACCCAAGATGCTTCGTACGTATTTGGAAAAATCTTTCCACTTTACCAAATATTCCAGCTGTTTCTCGTTGATGTTTCGACTTGATATCAACCATTCAATCTCATAAAACATTCTGTTCTAGCTCCGCCATGTACCCAAATGTACAAATAGATTCCGCGGTTAAGCGATTAGCCAATCCCAATTGTTTCACCACAGTGATTTGATTGGACTATGCTAATTTATTTCAATATAAAAAGCTGAAAATAAGCTCCGCCTGTTCCGGTTCCATATTTCTGGCTATGAATAACGTTTCTGGAACCCCCTTTTCAAAAAATCCTGATTCCGCTACTGCATCATCCAACATGGCCGTCACCTTTATTGACTTTTTAAAATTGCAAAATTTCTGTAGAATAAAGACCTAAAAGACAGGCAACTTTACTAGGTGTCTTTGATAAGTGTCTTTGTGTGTCGGCTACTTCCTACGAGTGTCGTGTTTTCTAAGTAACCCATATTTCTGGTCTTTATTAACTGTCTACTCATCTAAAGGACACATATCTCTAGGGGATTTTGTTAGTCTTGCTATCTCGGCATATTCTGCTGTGGGCTGCGGTGTAGCTCGTTGTGAATTGATACTCTTCTTTCCATCAAAGTCGGCAAGTTCAGCGTACACAATACTGTAACCACTGGTAACGTTTTTCTTGGTCTAGAAGTAAACATAAATTAAGTGTCATTAACACTGTTACCATGGTTTCACACTTTTATAACCATTAACCTAAAGTACTTAATTTTAATATAAGTACTTAGCTTTAAAATATTCGTTAAAAAATCCAGCTTTAGATTCAACTATCAAATTCTTTTCTTTTTATTTTATATTATTAATTAACATTAATAATATCAAATATATATTATTAATAAGGCCATTGAACCTCAAAGCCTTTCCCCGTCCAACTCTAATGGGGAGCCCTACATAGTAATTAGTTGATGTAATATCATTCATCCAATTATAATAAATAAGAAGATTATAAGATAAAAAGAAAGACAATAGAATACATTATATTAAAAAATATATGACATCAACGGTAAGGTCTAAATTACATTGTAGCCTCCTTTGAAACCGTTTTTAGCGTCGGTAAAATCTTTTTTTGGGGATGAAATTAATCGCAACTCAGTGATTTCGATAAATAGCTATTGTTACGAATCACTGGTCAAGGTGGTCAAGCTTCCAGATTTTAGGAGCTGCACTCTGTTTGGTCGAACACTAGGCTGCGTTCATTAAAAACCAGGAGGGGGAGGAGGATTTTAGGCAGTTCTGAAAGAATTTTACTTAGACAGGGGGGACTCAAAATTATTAAAATTGGGACCGAAAATTTTTAGTGGGGATACGAAAATTTTCCAAGCAGGTAAGGGGGATGCGAGATTTTTTAGCATTTTTTTTGGGGAAGTAAAAAATTTCAGCATCTTTATGCAATTTCCTTCCTCCACTCCTAGTTTTTAATGAATGCAGCTCTAGGAATGGAATACCCTGCTCGTTTGAGCAGGCGTTAGTGAGAAGGGAGTTCGACCGACACTAAAAAAGCCTGAAAAGAACGCTAAGTCCAAGCAGTCTTATTTTGTAAACAAACCCTTACTGGCTTGTTAACCTCAGCATAAACTGGCTCAGCACGAGGTTTGCTACCGTTGTCAAGTACTTCGTACGCAACACTTTCCGAACCAGCTTCGATTAAGATCTCTTGTTTAGAATCATCAGGTATAGCAATGTCACCGCTTAGTTCATAATTGTTCTTCCCTGTAAAAAATCATATCACAAAATTATAACATTAGATGATCAATGGTAATAATAATAGTGTTAGTGAGGATGAAGGTGGTGATAATGGTTTTGAGGATGAAGGTGGTGATAATGGTTTTGAGGATGAAGGTGGTGATAATGGTTTTGAGGATGAAGGTGGTGATGATGGTTGTGAGGATGAAGGTGGTGATGATGGTTGTGAGGATGAAGGTGGTGATAATGGTTGTGAGGATGGTGGTGATGATGGTTTTGAGGATGAAGGTGGTGATAATGGTTTTGAGGATGAAGGTGGTGATAATGGTTTTGAGGACGAAGGTGATGTTAAAGGTGGTGGTGGTGGTAATGATAGTTGTGGTGATGGTGGTTGTGAGGATAATCATCTAAGTAATATTCAAGGCCAGTGTGGTTGGAGTAGATTCACTTAACCCGTAAAAGATAGTGTGTAATTTTCAAATAGAAACAAAAGGGAATTCGAGTGTACTGATGTGTATTGGCCTAATATCTATTTCACATGTTAAATGAAATCACTTTATCAACTAGCGGTAAATTAAAACGTCTAGTAAACCAAAGATGTGGGGTTCGATTCCCGCGAAGGACCTTAAGTTATTCCTCTTTATTCTTTCTCTCGATATAAATACAACAAACGCATTCACTTGTCATTTCTATCAACTAAGCACTTAGTACTGGGTTTAAATATTTTTCATGTCCACAAAACACCTGCCCTTCACCCTCCCCAACCCCCACCCAACAGGGGAAGGCCAGTAAAGCGGTTTTACACAGGATTCTTCATAACTAATATTGTATGGGTGTAAAAGATAGCAGCTGGAAGTATTTTTTGTAATCAGTACATCTTTTCCGAATTCGCTTACGTGATTACGAAACAGTGGTTCCATAGTCTTCTTTGCAGCTGTTATTAGTCTCGATCCATTCCCCCTCGGTCCACTTCTTTTAGTGGGGAAGAAAAGTGGACCGAGGGGGAATGGATCGAGACTAATAACAGCTGCAAAGGAGACTAGTAGTTCCAAGACGATGCGAGACTTGCTATACAACAGTAAATTTCCCTACCTTCAACTAGGGGTTTATCAATTGAACATTTAGCATCAAACTCATTGTTTCCTGCATCCTCAGCGTCTTCTTTCAATGCACCTTCGTTAGATTCCACTTCTTCTTTGTTGTTGATGCTTTGAACTTTGACTTTAATTGTAAGACTCTCCTGGTCTTGTTTCTTGGTGTCTTTTAAGTTTTTTTCATCATCGTTTTCAGCTAAATTTGTTAATGAGGCAACCATTTCCCACGAGCTATATTTACGAGGACTAATAAAAATTAATATAACAAAATATTATTAATAATGAAGCAAAGTCTGTTACCTTTCAGAATACAAAGATAATACGTTGTATCCAGTGCAAGACACCTTAGATCGGCCATACAGTTGTTATATGTGCTCCATGTTTTTTGTTAGCGCCAATAAGGTATGTAATTAGCGTAACTTTAATTGAAAATGAAGATATGATGCAACATTATATTTTCTATCGTCATTAATTCAAATTATTTATAAAAAAATTATCTCATTAATTATTTTAAACGACTCACCTCTCCTTTGACTCATCTGTGAAGAATTCTGTATGGATAAACAATAATAAAGAGTTCAATTAGTATAGTTCAATTAGTATAAAAAATAGTTTGTACACCATAAAACTGTGTTTAGCATTTTCTTGGTGCCGGTACCAATTAAAACCGCGTTACCAAACGTAACGTAACGTTTAACATTTATAACGCGTAAATTCTATGTGAATATAATCAAATGCGCGGGACCGCCATTAACGTGGTCATCCGAGCCACGTGAAGGTCTGACCATTTGCAGGTGTTTTTAGCAAAGGCAGCACCTCCTCAGTTATTTCAAGACCCTGAGTGTTGGTCCGGCCGGGGATCGAATTCCGACCTCCCGCACAACAGACCGGCGCTTTACCAACTGAGCTACCCGGCGGCGGTTAAAAATTAAAACCGCGTTACCAAGGTATCACTGTTGACAACCTGTCGAGTTGATCGCGTTCCCCCCAAAGAATTATGAGTCAACTATTTTTGGTTAGCAATTTTCATGGCCTTTAAGTCATATACAATGGAAAATGCTAATCAAAATACAATGTAAATCCTCGACTCCAATTGGTTGACCTTGAGTCTGTTCTGAAAGTCAACTCAGCTGGAACATGCTAGATTAATGATTCTGTCACTATAGTTACGACATGTTGACTTATGACTCTATTACCATGATGTCTACATGATGACTTATAAAGTAGTATACAAATTGGGGGTACCAGACCACCCAGATTTTTCAACCTATTTTCAGGATGAATTTTAGCCATTTTAACCATTTTAGCCACCTATTTCTACCGAGAATGCTTTGTCGTAGTAATCCCAAGCGCAGAACAACCAACTTTTTCTTTTTTTTGCAGTGAAGAAAAAGTTTTTATATTGTATATATCCATCACTGCCCATGAATGTACTTTTTTTATATATAGTATATGAATCCTAAGATGAGAAAACCTTACAACGAAAAAATGGAAAAGATTTATAAACTTTATTCTGAAGGCTGGAAGATACGACCGCCTTATAAAGCGTTTGTTGAATATTGGCATAAGGTTTTGATTCCTTTAGAAAACAAATTACTTATGACTATTACCATGGTTATTACTACATGATGATTTATGACTCTATTACCATGGTTACTATATTTAGACTTATGACTATTACCATGGTTACTATATGTTGACTTATGACTATAAATATATCACCATGGTTACTATATGTTGACTTATGACTATTACCATGGTTACCATATGTTGACTTATGACTATAAATATATCACCATGGTTACTATATGTTGACTTATGACTATTACCATGGTTACTATATGTTGACTTATGACTATTACCATGGTTACTACATGATGACATATCTATAGCACTTTGGTTAGTACTGCATGTTTGAATCGTAAGCGGCTTAAAGTCATTAATGGTCTTAAATACCTTTTCTTTTTCTTCGCCACGAACAAAAGTAACACGTGATGCAACCAATAATGGTAACCAATAGCAACCCACCCAAAACAATTACATAGTAACGGGGGATATCCTCCTTTTTTAACCATTCAAAAGGATCAGCCGTTGTATTTTCCTCTGGAAGTAAAAGAAGAATTACACAATAACATCGATTGCTGTGATTGTTAGAGTGTTTAGAGGCCACATTCAAAGTGCACTTGAACATTTTCTATTTTATTACACAATAACATCGATTGCTGTGATTGTTAGAGTATTTAGAGGCCACATTCAAAGTGCACTTGAACATTTTCTATTTTATTACACAATAACATCGATTGCTGTGATTGTTAGAGTATTTAGAGGCCACATTCTAAGTGCACTTGAACATTGTCTATTTTATTCAGTCCTAAAAGCCGTCAAATTTAAATTTAAAATAAATAAATTTAAATATGATATAGATGACATATTTTTGTTCCTTACAAATATTTTTTCTTTTCTTAGTGCCTGTACTTTCTCCTGTGTCTGCGTTATGAATGTAGTGAGAAACAAACAAACATATAAACAAACAACAAACAAGCAAACAAACAACATACAAACAAAAACAACAAGCAAACGGACAAACCGAACAAACAAACAAACAAACAGACAAGCAAACAGACAAACAAACAAGCGAACAAACATGCAAGCAAGCAAGCAAACAACAAACAAACAAAATCGAGAATAAACTGTGAAAGAAATTGCGAATATCGTCCCCTCCCTCCCCTCCCTGAAACCTCAAATTAACCCGTCTGTCCCAAGGTTAAAGCTTCCTTAAAGCGTGAATATATCATTATTATTTCAGTTTCGATTGCCTGAGAAGTTTCTTTTGAAAATGGAATTATTTAAACTTGATAGAATAAAAGAATTATAAAAGACAAATTCAAGAGTAATAGAATAATATTCAAATGGTTTCTGACAAAATCTTCTGTAAAAAAAGTGAACGACGAAACTGGATATAGAGAGATATCCAAAACCTCTGCATGCAAAATTTCTCGAGTAAAACAAGAAAGTAGGTCTTAATTTAAACTACTTAAAACTTTCCTATAAAAGATTGCTATATTCCACAGTCCCTACTCTTTAACCCCAAAATGTCATACCCAAAAAAATGCTTGACAACACGTACGAATTCCGTTATCCGAACTCTTCCTTGCGCATGTCAAAAATAAAACTTTGTTGTTTAAAACAGTTAATAAAACAGTTAATTGCAGTATCAATTAAAATGTCTAAAAAAGACTCGAAGTTTAATCAACTGTAAATGTTTTTGTTATGTATTCCAGGACTGACATGGGTTTTTTTTAGTTAGTTATGTTGTTAATTAATTCAAGCCACAATACTTGCCACAATACTTACCACAATGAGTAGTTGTAGGCCAACATATTAACAATATCATAACGGATACTTGAGACAACAAACCTTCCATGGTTGATTCGTAGACAAAGTCAAACAGTGGTACAAATCGCGTTTAATAGGATCACAAAGCCAGAGCAAACCAATCTAGATGGTTTTCCTGTTAGTGTTCAGTCTAGTTGCACCGCGTGATGGAAAAGGAAACCTTCAAGAATAACAGTTGTATTTCGTTTGTTGTTTCATTACGGAATTGAAACAAAACTAGAAACCACAAGAGAATCAACACTGTTTTATATTACGTGACGTACTATTCCCTGTGGTTAAACAATTGTTCTACTCATATAAGCGTGGAGAAAACTCACTGAAATGGTACAAAATGGACTGGAAAATGGTAAGTTAATAAAACGATTGATTCCATAAATCCTTAACAATTACGCCGTTGCGTTAGCCAAATTTTCAATTAGTTTATTTTCTCTGTAGTATCGTACCTATTTAGAAAATAATGTATGAAAAAGGCTTCTTGAGGTTATTCAGCAGTGAATGTTATTCACTGACCAAATCAGTGATATACAAACTTCGACTACAATGAGTGTGATTCATATTTTTTTTAGTTTCACTTACAAACTTGAAGCTATTTTAGACACTAAATTGTAGTTGATATATTGTTTCAAATTCCATCCAATTTTAGAAATTATTTAAGGGTAGTGGTATGTTAGATTATTTAAGGATATTGGTAGAATAAGATATAAATGTTTAAAATACGTCTCTCTAAAAAAAATAATAGTATTTTAATGTTTTAAAAATTAATACACTGTCGTTTGATTTAGTAAGAAAGAAAGATAGATACTGAAAAGCATGGAAAATATCGTGCAATTTGTTTCCCTTTCGTAACTAACTTTTTTTCACCCGACAGGGTTACGTGAACTCTAACAGTTCAGATAACAAGGGGAAGGTCAGTAAGATGCCTGTATGGTTCATTCCTGTCGTGTATGGTAGTGCATTACTGGTTGCAATAGTTGTTGTCTTTGTCATGTGTATTCGATGGCACTGGAATCAACAAAGTAAGAACAGCTATATATCTTTTAGTTTACACTCATCCTTTTTTATACTTCATTAATAATCATTTGCTAATTGTTTTAGGATCTAATACAAGTCAAGAAGAAGACGATAAAGAGTAAGTTATCATGGTTATTGATCATGGTATATGCAAAAGATGATAATTCAATAGGTTATTCGACTCGTATTTTGGTTTTATTTTGAAGATTTTAGTTCACTCATTAATGCTATTATAATTGCTCAATTTTGATATATATATGTATATGTATATATATTATTATTATTATTACAAGGTTTTTATTCAATTTTGCAAAGTCAATATACATATATAACTTGACCTGGTTTATAACCCATAAACCTAAGGCATTTAAAATAAAATATATAGATGTTTCATAATGATCAATAAGCATGGCTGTTTGAAACAAGTTATGGCATCACTTTCACCACTGACCTGGTTG
>JANTNT010011236.1:0-13505 GCA_024752375.1 Entacmaea quadricolor | reverse complement strand
ATTACAAAGACAGCACTTTCTCCTCAGTTATTTTAAGACCCTGAGTGTTGGTCCAGCCGGGATTTGAACCCCGACCTCCCGCACAACACAACTAAGCTATCCGGGTGGCGGTGATGATGATATTCAAAGACAAGGACAAAACAAAGCTTTCATGATAAGGGGTATAAAAATCTCAGAGTTCAGAAATAACAATCTTGTATACTTTAGTTTAAAATGCTGATTAAGGTTGACTGTGAGTGTTAAAAGAATAAAATTACAGCGTCTTTAATTGCGTAATTTACCTGTCCACAATGGTGGAGTTAATAAGTAAAGACTGTGGTATCATGAATACACTCTCTCTATCATGGATTCTTCGATCTGCAATAACATCAACATCAACTGGAAGGCCTTTATCACTCTTGCTGACAAATTTACAACGAAACTTGCCACCCTTGTCTGTTAACCACTTTGTAAATTCCTCTAAATCTTCGTTTGTGCTTTGAACAAAAACTGAACAATAGAGAATTGAAACCAGGCAAAGATCGGCGAATAAAACTTTTGAAGCGCTAATGGACGCAACTCTCTTGGTCATACCTGCGCAAAAATGACCTAAAGTCAAAATTAAATACGTAAAATACCACGATTTGCACTCTTAGTTTGTATAATGATTTCCGTCTTCAATTATTTTAAGCGCAAACATTTACAACACTTTGATGAAAGAACGAGTCCCTTATTGACAGGTAGATATGCTTTTTAACAAGGCGTTATTCCCCACGACAGAGAAGAACTAAGTCGAGGTAAACCATAAACAGCGCGAGCCTGGGTAACAGCTGGTTGTCAAGGGTTACCATCGAAGAAACAAAATGGCGGATGCTCGCTTTTTTTGTTTGTTTGCTTTTTAATAACGTTTTTGTGAATAGTTTTTCACCTTAGATAATTTATCAACTAGAGGAATATTTTTTATTGAACTATATTCATTATGTGAAATAATGTTTTGAAAGAGCAATGAATTTTTGCTCAAGTTTCACGTTCTAATTGGTATTCCATTCCTTTGTTGTGGTTTTTATTGTTTTCATCAAATATATGTTGGTTTAAGCACAACAAAAGTCATGAATCGAAATATACTGGTTCTGTTAGCATTTTAAGATGACTTTGGTAAGTTGTAGATACCTAGAAATTATTTTAATTATTGAAGAATCTTTGTAATTTCGTTCTAGAAAACCATTTAACTGTTCCTTTTTGGTGTTTCGAAAAGAAGCCATTTCAGAGTCACGAATCCTCACAATACTTCAAAATCTTCATATAATATGATAATTATGAGGACTCTCATCCCTTTTTACTAAATAAATTGTTATTCTAGTCGTGTATTTTTACAGTTTTCAGAACTAAAGTCCAAGGGCGACGAGGCATTCGGCCAAGATGATTTACTCCAGGCTATATCATATTACACTGAGGCGTTAACAATAGAACCTGACGATGAAGAGGTGCTGGGTTGTAGATCAGCTGTTTACAGCAAAATCGGCATGTATAATGAGGCTAAAAATGATGCAGAAAGGTTGATTACAGCTGTGGAATATGAGCCCAAGGTAATTAATACAAGCTGTTCCTTGAAATCATAATTGGAAACTAGTATGGGATTAGAGTGTGATATATACTATAACGAGTGTAAGGAGGTTTGTAATACCCAAATTTTAGGACCAATTCTGATGCATAATTCATAATTCATTATACACAGAGCACCTTTGAAATTGGGGGGGTAGCTTTTGACAGGCAGAAGACCTTTGAAAGTGGGGGGCTAGCTTTTGACAGGCAGAAGACCTTTGAAAGTGGGGGGCTAGCTTTTGACAGGCAGAAAACCTTTGAAAGTGGGGGGCTAGCTTTTGACAGACAGAAAACCTTTGAAAGGGGGGGGCTAGGTGTTTTCATGGAGCAGCTTTGGAAGTAAAAAATATCTATGTAGATTGGAAAAAGTAAGGGGGGCTGTAGCCTTTCCAGCCCTAACCTCTCAGCAGTCCCTAAAACACCAAAGATATTTCAATTTAGAACTGCATTTTTCATGAACATTCATCTTCATTAACTATGTTGAGATTACATTCACATACTTTATACTTTATAGGGTTATTTTCTGAAAGGTGCTGCTTTAGAAAATCTGGGTAACAACCGTGATGCATTAAAGTCATTCCTATCAGCATATGAACGAGACCCCAGACATCCACTTGAACTGATACTCAGTATCATGCAAGTGTCTGGGTGTGTTTGCCAACTGTCTGAGGATGAAGAACTCAACCTTTCCCAAGATGGTGAGTGATAGCAGTACTGGACTCATGTGCTTCTTAAATCCCTCTTTATTTATTTTATATTTCTCCATCCTCATTTTGTAGGTGATGATGATGATGATGATGCTAAAAAGTTTAAAGTCCTTGTTCAAATTGGGAAAAGATTTTCCAAGTGTAACAATTATATCCTGTGTATAGAGATACTCAAGACTGCCATTACATCACATTGTAATCTTAGCAAATCAAGTGCTTGGCTTAGTGATTCTGAAAATATAGAAATTGAGTTCCCAAAGAAGAACTATGATAGCCAGCATTCTCTTGATAGCATTAGTGATCATATTATTGCACCAAGTAAGAAACATGGTATATCTTCCATGTATCTTACCACTGGTTGTCATAGCAACATAAGTGAAACAAGATTGGATGAAGACAAAATAGAGAAGTTAGCTACAGTTGATTCAAATGTTTTGATGTCAGCTTTGGTAATGCTTAGCCTTTCATACTTTTCTTTGGGTAAACTAAAGCAATCTCTCCTGTATTCAAAGCAATGTCTGTTGGTTGCCTTGGAGTGTGAAAGCAAAAAATACGAACTCAAATCGTATGTTCAGCTTTCAAATATTTATCAAAGGTTAGGAGACTATCTCCAAGCTATCTCATACAATGGTAAACTCCTGGCTGTTGGAAGAGACTTGGAAAAGACTGAAAAAAGTGAGGACAAATCCTTCTGGAGCAGCGATGTTGAGTGCACAGCTGTGTGGAACTTATCAGCAGTTTACAAATCACTTGGGAATTTCAAGACAGCGTTGGGCTATGCAAACGAATACATGGAGTTGCTAAAAGTTATTGATCAAGAAAAATTAACAGTTGCTTATTGTAATCTTGGTGAACTTGAACTTCTACTTGGGAACCACGAGTCTGCTCTTGAATTTCATAAAATGGAACTGAGGCTCTCAAGAAAGTTTGACGATAAACAATCACTGGCATATGCTTATGGCAATGTTGGAAAGGTATACGCAGCTATGAAGAATTTCAAACAGTCAGAGATCCATCATATGCAACATCTGAAGTTAGCTCAGAGTATTTCAGATAGAATATGTGAACTTGTAGCTGTCAAACAGTTAGGCGACATGTTTAGGTTGATGGGAGACTATGCTAAAGCGCTAGAACAGTATGAAACACATCTAGGGCAAGTAAAAGTTAACAAACTTGATGACAGCTTGCAATGTCAGGTTTGCGGGCTAATTGGTCAGTGCTACTGGAAACTTAACCAGCTTTACCGTGCTCAACATTATTTTGAACAATCTTTGAGGCTGGCAAGTCAAATAGATGACAAACAAGAAGAACTGACATCAAGACATTGTCTTGCAAAGATTATGAAAGCCCTACGTCTTTATGAAAAGTGTCGACAGTATTACAACGAAGTTATTCCAGTTTTTGAGCACAGGCTGTACATCAAGCAAGGAAATAACGTGATGTATGAGGACGAACTTGTTGACAAACTTGCAGATTGCTATGGAGATCTTCAGGAAGTGCTGATAGAGATGGACTGTGTCAAGGAAGCTTTAGAGATTTGTGAACACTGCAAATCACGTGTTCTTGTGAATATTCTTCGGATCAGAGATATATTGAAAACTAATGATGAAACTAATGTTTCTGCGGATCTCTCGCCTTATACCGCAGAGGAAATCTTTAAATTGGTCGATTCTAAAGAGAGTGTTGTATTGGTGTATTCTTGTGTTACTAGTGGGTTCATGAGCTGGTTGTTGTCTCCTGGTAAAGGTGTTGTAAAATTCTACAGATACAAGAACTGTGAGCATATAACTATCGAGGAAAGGATTAGAGATTGTATAGAGAAGATTCATGTTGACCGTGAAGGCAGTTATAAATGCGACCATAGGTCTTTGCCTTGTCGCGAAATATCTCTACCAAAAGAAGGTGGCTCACAACAGAACAGTTCCTGCTTTATTTGTTATTCTCCCACATCGAATATAACACCTTTGCAGATGCTTTACAAGATACTAATAGAACCATTCCAACATGAGCTTCAAAGAAAAGATAATGTACTGAGTAAGCTCATTATTGTTCCGGATGTAGCGATGAACATGATTCCCTTCCCTAGTCTTCAAGACCAGCGGGGAGAATACCTTTACCAGAGGTTCTGCGTCACCATAATGCCTTGCGCTCGAGCTTTGTCTCTCAAAAAACCAGATACAACTGACAAAGATTTTAAGATCATAGTTGCAGGGAACCCGAAGATACCAAGCGTTGATTTGAATGGTGTTGCCTGGCAACCACCAGGTGAGGGATTATTAGCTGAAAAAGAAGTTACATCCATAGCAACACTATTAGGCGTTGAACCCGTGACTGGTTGCCAGGCAACGAAAGAACATATCATCGAGACACTATCTCAATCTTTACTCGCTCATCTTGTAACCTATGGTAGTTGGAAGAAAGGTTGTTTAGCGTTCACACCTAATGTTCATTGTAATGGAGACAGGCCACCAGAAGATTCCTATCTTGTATCTGTATCAGACTTGTTAGCAGTGGACTTGACAGCCAAGATGGTTGTAATAAGTAGTTGCTGTAGCTGCAGCCATAAGTTCTGTTATTTGAAACAAATAAACTTAAGTTTAGCTACAGCTTTGTTGGCGGCAGGAGCTCAGGCTGTTGTTATCCCTCTATGGTCCGTGGAACAACCTACATTATTAAAGCTCTACTATCATCTCTATTCTGATTTGGAAAAGGTAACGTAAAGATTTCAATCATTAATCTTGTTGATAATGACAATGATGACGATGACGAGAATGATGATAGTTGTACAGGAGCAGGTCAAGGTTTTAAAGGGGTGGTGACTTATATGAAGAGGAACGCACGCGCCAAACAACAGGAAACCCATAAAAGGCGGGAAAATGGTAAGGTGGCAAAAGGCGGGGTGACTACTCACCCCCTTCACCACCCCTGGATCCGCGCCTGTTGTATTCAACAAGGGTAACAACTAACATAGCTTATAAGCTTCAAAGAAGCACTATATGCTTTAACAAGCATGTTTTGTTTATTTATTTTTTTATCATATCAGGGCGAGACGATAGGAAGCGCACTCAAACAAGCCTATAACCAAGTCAAGTTAACAGACCAGTTCTCCAATCCAGTATTTTGGTCTTCTCATATCATGATCGGCTTTGATGATAGGTTCGACCTACTGAAATTACGACATCAACTCTATGACCAAATGTTGAATAGAGAGGTTAACCTTGTGGGGTCCCAAAGGTTCATCTTTAGGGCCTCTGAGACCCTGAACAACAAAGGTTAGTACTTAGTACCTCTAACACAGTTTTGATGAAAAAAGCCGTGATCTAGAAAATTATATTTTTTACCTATAGTCAGGAGAGATTCACGCCCACAGTAATTTTCCCTTTTTGGGTGTTTTTACAGCCAAAGTTGACAAGTTTAGGGAAATTCTCACAAGTTTGATGCTACAACATGGCTCTTTTCCTCTTGTACTTCTCTCTCTACGAGACTTGGTGAGTCAGTGAGTTGAAGACATAGCATTGTGGATCACTCATTGTGTTATTGTAGAATGAATGCGCACTTTTACAAGACGTAAAATTACTAACCTTTTTATTATTATTATGATATAGATAAAGCAAGCGAACAGCATGTTGGCTTCCTACGAAGAAGGGCAAAACCTGAGCCAGATAGTCATGTCTTCACAACTCAGCTCTACCATACTCCATGCTCCATTCAGCCAAGACTTGTTGCTTTATCTTGGCTTTAACTTTCAAAAAGATGGTGCAAACAAAGAAGACCCTTTTGTTGTGTTTCCTCACTGGGACTATGACGGCACACTTGACATAAGTTCTATTATCTTGGATGCAGCTTGTTGTGAGTATTCAGGCACCGCGGAGACGGGGGACTGCAGGAGTTATTGCCCCCATTTTTTGCCAAAAATCAATACATTTAAAGTACTTACCTTCCCCCCACCACTTGAAATACAGCTCCGCAGTCCTTGGTATTAAAACATTTAGAGCAGTTTTAACACCTAACAATCTTCGTCACAAAAAGTATTGCTTTGTCACCAGTTGACAACTGTATTTTCTTGTAGCAATCTTCGAGATTTCAGGACTTGCTGGGCACCTGCTGGCCAGACTGATGAAGATATTAACACAAAACAATATGGAAAAACTAAAGGAACTCGTAAGTTGTTTTTCTTTTTTGCATATTTTTACACTGACCATCTGGGCTACCTGTGTTAAGTTCAGTCGAAAACTGTTTGTTTCTCAGTCTGTCTTTTTACTGCGCAGCAAAATGCAAATGGTGCAGGTAGTACCGCACAGTTTTTAACTGACCTTTTGAGTATTGGATGGAACAAACAAAAACAATACAAGAAAAGACAAATGTAGAGAAAGAATCAATGAAGCTATTGTTTTGAAACAACACTAATCAGATAAGTTGTTACTTTTCGGTGCTGTCTTACTGAATGCCGCGCAAAAAAAAACAAAACAAAACAAAAACGTTGCACGCTTATAGAACACGTTCTAATATTGTTATTTTATATGTTTAGCTGAACATCACGACTAAATACCCAGCAAGAATCGTTAAGACTTCAGATTTTATGGTGCAAAGCTTATGGTACAACAAAGAAATCCAGCGTTTTCTCGTTGCTGTTGGTTTCTATGAAGTTGGTCAGTCGTTGCTGTTTAACAAGTGTGATGATAACCAAAAAATGGTTAAGGGGGCACTGAAGATCGTTTCTGGGTTGCTAGGTAACTACAATCATACAATAGTTAAGGGGACACTGAAGAGAATTTCTTGGTTGCCAGGTAACAATGATCAAACAATTTTTAAGAGGGCACTAAATACCGTTCCCAGGTTGCTAGGTAACAATGATCAAACATGGTTAAGGGAGCACTGAAGATCATCTGTGGGTTTTAAACACTTGTATATTTTGTGGTAGGTAACATAGAGATGGTGAAATTCAAGCCTCATCTGTCCGCAACTCGTGAGGTAAATTTATATTTTAAAGTTTACGATATTGTCTAGAATTGGACCCAAGTTTTTCTATGTTCGAAGTAAAAAAGAAAAAAGGGGTAAAAACCGGGGTCACCTTCATCAGTATCCCTTGGATAAACCGTGCGCACCCTTTATACTCATTTTTTACGCTACTTTTCTTGATATGTTTATTATAACTTGTGTTTTATCTCACAGTTGACGTCAGAAGACAGCAGAAACATTAAGCTAGTGTCCCTTTCACCAATGATCACTGAAACAAACCAGGTATATTAATACTGGTGGAAGTATGGATTTGATTAGTAAAGCTTCCTCAGTCATGTACTATACCATGATTATATCATGATTAACACGCCATAGCCATGTATCTACTATGCATACCATGAAATCATGATAAATTTACGTCAGGCTATGCACCCTATGCATAAAGCCCAAAATAAAGCCGCGGTTAAAAAATGTTTTCTTCTAAACTCATTGAAAACATCATAGACATCATTTGAAAGAGCATGCTAAAATTAGCAATCAAGCCAAATGTCATTGCCTTAACGCTAAAATCTCAAAAGTTACAGCAATTTGAAATTAGAAGGATTTGTACGAGAAACAGAGTCAATACTTTTAAAATGCTTATAACTCCACAACAATTTAACTTAATACTTTGAAACTTTTCACAATTACTATTTTACTTGTGTTCTTTTGGTTAGTTAAATTATTTTTCATCAAAAATTAAATATTAGTAAACCCATTATTTTATGCAAATTAGTTATACGTCATTATGAATAGGGTCTATGACATATATGAAAGTTGTCCCAAAAAAGATAGAATAGAATTTGCGCATACGCATCTGTGATGTGGACCGTTTGCAAGCTTAACTTACTATACATTTATGTACCCTAATGATGAGAATTTGAAATTTATTTTTCTTTTAAAGATTGTAATGCGAACGCCATGGATGTCTCAACGAGCTGACCAAGACGAAGCAAAACTAAAATTAAAGTTCGCCAAAGAGTAAGCAAATTATATTTCGCTCCCTAGTGACTTCAGCGAAAAAAAGTGAATTGGCAATTAAAATACAAGCAAACAATAGTGAATTATTTTTAATGATTGTTATTTTATAGACTGGAAGCGATTAACAAGGACTTTGGTCGAGTCGTTACCAAGTCTAATTATTGGCATGCGCAGCTTCTTAGAGCACAGGTAACCCATGCATTAAACTAAACTAACTTTACCCTTTCCTTCACGGAAAACCTTTTTCACCCACAAATTCACTACATTAAGGTATGTTGGTAGCAAATTTAGTATATATTCTTATTGTTTAATGATTTCTTCTAGACCTCAAAGAAACGTAGTGCGTTCCCAATCATAGGAAAGGCCAAGGATAAACAAACGCAGCTCCCCTTGGAAACGGCCGAAACACAAAAAAGAAGACTCAAAGTCAAAGTTATCGGCGGACTTACGCCATCATGCGATAGAAGACTGGCAGAGGAGGAGCCAAAGATGACAAATAACGATGCACGCACGAGACGAAAAGCAATTTATAAAATATATGGACAGCGGTATGATAACATTGCAATACGCAAGTGCAATGAAATTCGTCATCTATTTTCATCGTTTGCTGGAGATTCCTAGTCAAGTTAGACTAGAGAAAAGGTCATCTGATTTGTCAGTTGGAAAAAAAGACCTAAGATAGGGTGTGATAGCACCTGTGAAACACATGGCCAAAAGTAGAAGTGTGTCATAAAAATATAAAAATATTTTTAGTATTTTGTCATCATTTGATGCAAATAACGTAGCTGTGTCGGTAAACTCATTTATAAACAACAAACACATTATCCAGGGACTAAGAAGTTAAAATTTTGTCACTTTAATTTCTATAAAATAAGTATATCAGGGTCAGTCACTATTATATGCATTCTTTAAGAAGGAAAATATTTTATAAAATATCCTAAATATTTTGGATGTGAATCAGTTTACAAGTTGGGATAAGAAACAACTACTTTGTCTTGGTGTATTTTTGACCTCACTTGTCTTGTTAAGATAAAAAATTTACCACTTTAGAGTTCATCATGTTTCATTTTACGCAATGTCTCGCCATGGTCAGTAGCTTTACTCCCTACAAACAGTTCCCAGTGAACAAGAATCTCATCAAGAGAAAGACTGCCGTCAGCATTGTCATCTGAGCCGTCAATCAAATGCTTTGCCTCGTCCAATGACTCGCCTTTTTCTGGTAGTACCCAGGTCCTCACCTCATCACGGTTTAGTTTCCCATCATTGTTCTTGTCAAATTGGCGGGCAAATTCTTCGCGTTCGCGCTCGACCCAACCAGGCGCGTTCTCTCTGTCGCCATATTGACCGAGAAATTCTTCCACAGTAATAAATCTGAGATGAAAATTTTAAAAACATTACTCGGGTTCCTTGTGGCGAGACTTCGCTTTTTTGTACGCTGTATCACCACTCTATACTTTGGAACGATGGAAGGGCGTAAAAGGGGAGCTTGAAATGGCATTAGATCAGACGAGAACCACCTTTTCCCATGGCACTACTTTACTCGGGGACCCAGGCCGGGAACCGGCAAAGGTGTATGGAAGTGCCATGCGGTTAATTGTAACATTGATTTATATTTTCGCAACTTACCCATTTCCATCCTGATCAACAGCCTCTATTATCTCATCTACTGCTAGTTCTTCCATGTGTTTTTTTTCCTCGGGATGTTGGAAGTTAACGTATTCATCACTGTCCATTTTTCCATCTTTATCTTCATCAGCTAGTTTAAACTTGTGTTGTGCTTTGTAAATCTGACGGCGTAGGTTCTGACAAACCAATAAAACAATAATTAGTAGTGGGTAAGATGCGCAATTCACAAACGTCACAATGCGCTTTGTGATCATCGCTGAGTGGAGGACTTAACGGTCTGCACAGTAAAGCGCCATTTGCAGTCGCGCAGCTTAAAATCATGAGACTACTCTAAAATAACTTATTTTATACTACAACATCAGAAATATTAAAGCGCGCATTTATTCACGAGATACAGTTCTTACCGAGGTCAATTAGTCAAATTTTCTTTCACATGTTATTGAAGTCAATTAGCGTTATCCAATGGATTATAAGGTGCGCATTTATTCATGATAGATACAGTCCTTACCGAGGTCAATTAGTGTTATCCTATGGATTATTAAAGTGCGATTCATTCAAAACAGTGTTTTACTTACATGGTCCTTGGGTAAATTGGTGTTGTCCCATTCACCAAAATACTCTAATTTGTACTCTTCCCAAGAAATCTTGCCATCGCCATCTTTATCTTCTTTCTTGATATTCTTTTCTATTGCTTCGTACATAAATGCCTTACGTTGTTTATCGATCCAAGCTTCAAGCTCCGCCTCGCTTACTAAACCATCTTTATTCGTGTCGATTCTTGAAGTAACGATAACTTTAAGTTTGCGTTTTGATTCTTCAGGGGGAAACTCTTCGAACTTTTCAGCGTCAGGTCCAAGAAAAGCGTCGTGATCATAGCGAACATCGTGTTGATTGGAGTCTGTTAAATGATCGTGCTTGTAGAGGTGATCTTTATGTGGCTCCACCGTGCAATACGATTCGTTATTTAATACTAATAAAATTAATAAAGTTAAAAAGAAAGAGGACAAGATTTGCAAAGGCAGCATTTTTGCACGAACTAGCTTTGAAAAAATTTGATATTAAAAATTGGTCTGTCGTGGAAGGAATTGAACGAGGAATAGTACTATTCAGAGTTCGATGTAAGAAAGTTTGTAGTTTAGAGAAATATCCAATAGAAATTGTCCATGTTAGCGCGATGTTTTGAGCCAATGACTGCGTGCCGTGACTGCGATGTAACAGCTGGGCAAAGTGTACAAGTTGTGGACAAAAAAGACGTTTGATTCTTTCGTTGAGTTTATATTTATAATTGCAGATACAAAAAAATGAATGGCAATTTTAAGGTAGGTTGTTTAAAGTCTGGTTAATGCACAATATAATCATCTTACTTAATTCACGTAAACGAGCAGTTCATGCGTTGGAGTAGCCTTTAAAAATTAAAGGATTTGTTATCCAAGTAAAGCAGTGTTAATATTATAGTGAAAATAACGCCATCTGTTGTTGATCTAGCTGTGTTGGGTCTTGTTACGTTACTTAACAGAGTAAGTGTATTAAGCATTTCTTATTCAAATAGAATGAAGTAAAAATAAGGAAATTCTTGTCTTTATCTAGCGCGCGCTCAATTTAAGTCAGATGAATTTTTTGACTATCATCGGCTTCCCCAGGGGGGCTAACACCGGGTTAACCAGGTAGATATGAGGTTTGGACGCTGACTTTGCCCCTGGCGTCGGGAAAAATGCTAGACTTCGTTTTCGGTAGAAAAAATGGGGATTGTAAATCATGGAAGACTATAACCAGGGGACTTTGAAAACAAGGATTTCTCCGGAAAAAATCATATAGATTGTTTCTAGAATTTTACAATCTCCCTGCATGGTTAGTCCATGCATTAGCCAACTGCAGTACATGTCTGTGAACTGGCCAAGGCTGTGCAATAGACTTTGATAAGTTAGAGTGGTTTTCATAAACCCGTGAATTACACTTTCGCGCATTACGCGTTATTGCCCTCAAATTATTTTGTTTTCTGTTGTATTTATCAACTATTACACTTTAATTAGTACACTTTGTTTCACGGGTTTATGAAAACCACTCTAAGCCCAAAATAAGGTAGGGATTTATCAATCCTAAGGTGGGGAGGCAGGTGTGTAGGTGGTTTGGGCTTCCTGTGCATTTCTAGTTTAGTCTACCCCAGTCCACCAAGAATACCACCACCACAGGTACCCCAAAAAGAATTACTACTAACATTAATCCAAAAATGTTTATTGATAATTTTCATTTAATTAGTAAAGCCATTTTATACTCTATAGTACAAACTAATTCATGGACAATACATTATAATAATTTTTGTCTATAAAATATTTACTGACTACAATCTGAAGAGAAATATGAAAATTAATACCCAACTGAACTATACTTTCTTGGTACACATTAATCAGACTTTCAGATGAAGACATCACTTGTTAGTCTTATAAAGCAAGCAAATAATCTACTTTTGGTGTTATGGTTAAGTGATTGAGCACAATAATCTAAGCCAAGTAATTGTTATTATATTTTATCACAGCCTTGGGTTTTGCTTGTATTGTTATGGGATCACTCAACATATCTAAAGTATACCATTGTATAGTTTGAGAACAAAGGACAAGCAATAAGCAATAGTTTTGTTTAGGTTAACAGAATACTATAAGAGCTTGTATGTATCTTTTTTTATGAAAATTTTAAGAGTTTAAATTTAAATGCAATTATAACAACTAATCCTATTAGAGATCAAAGTTCTTCTTTGGGGAGAGCACGACCATAATCGGTGGCCTCACTACCAACAAAGATTGCGTAATTTTTATCGATTTCATCAACAGTTAACTTGCCATCATTATTCTCATCAGCCGATGTTACTAAATGTCTGGCTTCCTCTGATGCCATCATATGGTCTGTTTCTGGCAATATCCATTGCTTTACTTCACTTTTGTCCAATTTTCCATCCTTGTTTTTGTCGTATTCTTCATGGAATCTTTTTGTTTCTTCTTGCACCCATTCAGGTGCTTCAGCTCCTTCAGCTCCATCCTCACTAGTGTACTCACCAAGAAATTCTTTAAGACTGACAAAACCATCTTTATCTCTATCAATGTCTGAAATACAACCCACAATCAGACTTTAATAACAAACACAAGAGAATCCTACATTACAATGTGACTACTGTAACCAGGTCATAACACCAAAATTTTTGTCAGACATTATTCAGGTCTTGGCTATTTTACTTGCTCCTGATTGGCTAGAATTGGGTATGTTAGAATGCATTGTTTTCACTCTAAATCTTGATTGGTTCTCATTGTCAAAGTGGTCCCGGTTACAATAGTTGTACTGTAAATTGCTGCATTAGTGCTGCCTTATGATGTAAAGGCACCTCACATGTATATATGTATATATAAAGGGTAAACTGCATTGAAGTTAAGGCTTTACACAAGTTAATACTAAAAAAGTTGTGAAAAAATGCATGAAGACTTAAAAAGAGGGATGGATCCAGGATTTTCTCCAGGAGGGGTTGCAGCAGTAAAGGGGCAAAACATTCCAGTAGTTAAAGTCAGAGAAAGGGAATCAAGTTGCTAAGGGAAGGGAGGTGTATGTGCCAGTGCCTTTCCCTAAATC
>JANTNT010011125.1:0-13505 GCA_024752375.1 Entacmaea quadricolor | reverse complement strand
GTGACGTGTATGGGTGATCTATTGGACCAGAAGCTTATGAATTATTCATGAGAGTCTTAAGCCATTTAAAACACTCCGCTACATATCTTTCCTGTAGCAGTACTTGAAAAATTCTCCGATTCGACCAGGAAATTGGAACTAAGATCACTCTTTTTGCCCTTACATTTATAGCACCCAGCTTTTTCACTTTACAGTTGGATTATATATAATAGATTATTTGTTTTGGTAAATATATTGGTTCTAACTTTCAGCTTATGCAAAGTTTAAGGATTTTTTTTCTGTTTTGTTTTTCTTATTCTTATATTTTGTTGTAACAGCCACCGGGATAGCTCAGTTGTTTGGGCGCCGGTCTGTTGTCTGGGAGGTCGTGGTTCGAGTCCCGGCTTGACCAACACTCAGGGTCTTAAGATAACTGAGGAAAAGGTGCTGCTTTTGTAATTACATTTACAAATTGTTAGACTTTCGAGTGACTCGGATGATCACTAAAATTTGCGGTCCCGTCCCTCCATACTTCACCTGACTAACCAATATCGGAGGGACGTAAAAGAACCACTAAGGACGTTAAGAAACTCTTGCGATGACCATCCTTAGTGTGTGAGCTCTAACTAATCATTTCTTAATGGGATTTGTGGACAGGGATGGGGGATTCTTAGGATTTGATGTTGTTCCTATTAAGGGACCTTGTTTCCTATTGTACTGCACCTGTTCTTCGGCGAAAATCATTAAAATATAAATACTAAAAATACAAATAAATAAATAAAATAAAATAAAAATGGTTACGTTTGAAAAACAAGAAACGAAAAGTCAAAACACTAGGAAACGTAGTCTTACTTTTGAAGTTGTTGATTCCATTATTTCATCAAAAGACCTGATAAATTTTATTATGTTTGTACTAAACACTTTATACATAAATGCAGACTTTAAAAGAACATCAAAAATTTTAGTAATCTTCTGATCTTTATTTCTTGAAAACAAAAAGTTGAAACATATCCTCATTCAATGTACTATTCGTCTGAGATATGTGCCCGTAAATGGAAAAAGTAATTATAAAATCTGTTTTCCTAATCTAAGCCAGGCTATATTATATCCGCGGGTAATAAATCTTTACCTTGAGGAGTTCCTTTACAAACTACAGCTGCAGCACCATTAAAACAATATCTTCTCCAACGACGAAATATTTTACGACATTTTTGAAGATTTTTTTCTTGACCTGAACACGATAACCCCTTCAGCCATACGTTTTTTTGACGTCTACCAATGACAGTTTGATTGACTTTATTCGTAAACCCAGGGTTTCTTGAAAACTTTAGTGCTGCGGACATACCCAATGAACGACAAACCACATTTGCATCTTTACGACCCCACCAGAAATCATTACATACTGAACCCCATTGCCCTTCATAGTAGACTTCAACACGACCTTCGTTAGTTGATCTGCCACCAGTAAGACGAGTTTGTTCTGTGAAGGAGTAATAAAATAGCTGTTCATACAAAGATTATAATCGTGACAATATATTGTTATCCATTTTGAAAAAAAAAATTGTCGCGATGTGCAAGTTCGTTCAATTTTGTTGCGAGACATGTTGCGTGAGTGATTGACTAAAAATAAACCCAAAAATGTCAGCTCCAAATTTTGGCATGGCCATGTTTTACTTTTCGCAAAAAATTTCAAAAAGAAATCAGACATTATCTCTTTAAAAAAAGCTCTTGTCTCGTAATGATTTTTTACAGACAGCTAACAATATTACAAATAAACTTTCGCCCATAAAGCAGCCTCAGCCAGACAAATATACATGTTTCCCGAATTTTCTTGAGTGACCACGAAATAGATTGTCAAGACGAGGCGGGACTTGATAAATGCAGTAAATGTATGAAAGCATCAAGTTCTGCCTCGTCTTGCAACCATTGTTTCGTGGTCACTAATGCGAATTCGGGAGTCTATTGCATGCAGTAAAAAATGAAACCTTCTTTTACAAAGGTATAACGGATAAACTATTGTGGTATGTTTTCAATATGGCCTCAATTCCTTATTAAATTGGAATTTGTAAATTATGATTTTTGTGGAGGAAAGAAAACCAGGGACCGTTGTAAGGAGTAAACCCTCGAAGCAATGGAGAGAACCAACAAACACCTATGGTTACATTTTCCTGGAATCGAGGGTCACAGGGTCACGCCAATAATACTTACATAGTTAGCTAATAGCATTTATTTCAAGAGGGTATAACAGTGTAATTATAACAAGGTAACAGTGACTTTACTGACTGACTAATGACTCAAATCGGTATCAAAGGTCACTTACCTTTCTTTGTACGTATACGTTTTTTGCAGGAGTAGAGAATCGAGTTGTGCTTGTTTGTCAAAGGTATCGCCATTACTTGTATCGAGTATTCTGTGTTTGGATCCAAATTATTGATGATCACTGAACTTGAATTTGTCAAAGTGGTTTGAAGATCGACCCCAATAGATTTATACGCGACCAGATATGTGTAACCGGATTTGCTCTGCCTGGGAGGGGATCTCCAAGATAGTCGTATTCTTCCAATGTCGCCCTTTGCAGATATATCCAAATCATTATCACAAAAATCTGTATAAAAAGATGTTTAAGTTAAGGTATAAGGAAAAACAGGCAAACAAGCTTAGATAATAAGTGTTTGTTTCAATATAACTGAATGAGTGATTAAATGGTATTATACTCACTATCTCCCAGTGATTTATCGACAACTGCATATCGAAGGCGGAACCCTTTTCCTCCGTCAAAGGTCGTAAGAGGCGAGTAGAATGTTACTTTTCCTCCTTTGTTCTTAATAAGCACACAAGCATTTTTGGTCTTTGAGTTTTCGAGGAATAAAAGTTGGTTCTGGCTGGAATCTTCAATGGTGACTTCATACGAACTGAAAAATTAATTATTAGCTATATTCTTAAACTACATTACTCTAGAAAACTTTCACGACACGGCAGCAGTAAAAACATGATTTTTTTCTCCTTTGAGAAATAACATTTTCTTGATAGGATCCCCCAATAGCCAAGAAAAAATAATTAATTCTTTGAAAACTAATGAAGTATATTATCATGCAAAATGAGCTGTATGTTTCAGGGTCCTGTGAATGAACCTTTGGTTTTTACGCGTAAGTTCTATTTGCTCAAAGAAAAGTATTTTGATAATCATTATTGGATGATTTTCTTTTCATGCGCCAAAAAAATCATAACACAAGGTCCTTCAACAACTCCGCGAAAGAGGACAAAGGATAGGAGAAGAAGGAAGTCTAACTTGTTTTTTAAGGCAAGAGATATCTATAATAATCATATTACCCTTTCGTTCCGTAGGTTCTTAAGTCAACATCCTCAAGACAAACAAACACATTTGCTTCTGGTAAGGTGGGTTTGAATGTCCACTCGTAGTGTCCTCTCTGCATGTTATTAGGATATCCAGGACTTGAGATCACACCAGCCAGATCAGACACAGTTACATTAACGACTGAATACATACAAGATAGAGAAGAAGAAAAAAATCAATATTGCAATTTCTACAACAACCGTTGATATTTTCTCGATATGGTCAGTTGATTACCAGTATGGCATTGCGTGGTCGCCCGTCGACACAGGCTGAATTTAACTTGGTTTCCTAGTTGGCCTATTATCGGCTTTGGGGCAGAGCCGACCAGTTGTAATGTTATTATCCTTCTCTCTCTATCTGGATCAACGTCGATCAGTTTTTCTTTCTTGTTATGAATGCACGCACAAGGTTGCATAGAAGCAAGCTGGCGGCTTCGTTGGTTAGTGCAATGCTTGCTGACCAAGGGGTCCGAGTTCGATCCTCAGCAACCTAACACACCTTTTTAGACTTCTCTCTAATCTGTTTAGTTTAGCTTTAAATAAATTCCCTTAAAATGGAGCACTGATGGATAGAAATGGTAAACCGGATGACAAAGGGATTCCGCGTGACGCGTGATTCAAGCAAAAATGAGTGTGTGATACGTGAAACTCGATGAAGTTTAAGCGTGATCCGTGAATTAAATGTACTGTGAATCGTGATTTTTCTTTTTAATGGTATGTATTTTGTGAATCATTGTATCCAATTTCATGTGTGATAAGCAATTTGTGCTACTTATCGTTCCAACCGTCTCCAGTTGCGACAGCTTGACGCCCGTTGCAAAGTCAATTATTTAGCTAACATTTGTGTCGGATTGATAAAACAAACCGAAGACAAAAAGAAAAAACTTATACCTTCTGGATGACCACAAGCAACACCAGCATCTTCGCCATGTCCACAGTTATTGTCTCCCCAATCATTACTTGGACAATCGGCCAGCAATGTTTCAGTGCCAAAACATTCGACTTCGTCTAGCCATATCTGTCCTGATCCTCCACCAAAGTTGGATAGCTTTGTTGCAATGATGGCGTCTGGCAGCCCCAAGGAACGACAAACGACATTTGCATCATCGATATCCCAATCGTCATCACAAACGGTACCCCACTTTCCATTGTGAAAGATTTCCACCCGACCTTCCGCTGAAGATGATCCTCCTGCCAGTCTTACTGTGTTTTAAGAAATATAACAAGACGCATATGGAAAAGATCAGAAGATTCTTATATAATAGTTTAATTATAAAACACTGCGACTTTAAATTCTTAAAATACATAATACTGAAAAGTTTTGATGTGACGTTTCGAAGTAAGCTCAATGTCATTGTGAAGTCAAAAAAGTGAAAATGAAAATATGAATATAATGATAACTGCTTATTAACCGAGCGCGAGCTCTGTACAGGGAAATATCAATCAGACCGAGGTCTTGATTGTACAGACCGTCCCTTAGACGAGGTCAGTGCAGAAAAGACCAAGGTCTTGTATTTCAGTGAACTAACCGATGACTTATTTTCCTGTTATTAAGCCTTTTTAAGCATATTTTCAAATGAATGTTGTTGTTGTTGTTGTTGTTGTTGTTGTGCTGTAGGGAACGGAACGAAATTGGGTGGATTCATGAACACATTGTACAACACTTGCATTTTGCTGTCACTCGAAATAAATTTGGAGAAAAAGCAGGTGAAAAGATTTATACACTGTTGTAACTCAGAAGTAACATAACCCTTGGCTCTGACGAAGATTTTGTTACAAGTATCTTTACTTTTATGTTAAATATAAGCAGAAACTAAAGGAACATATTTAATGGACTTAATAAGCTTTAATAGACTTGATAAGCCAAAAAAAATAATGTTCTCTTTTTCAAGAACGCGACGAATGCGCTCGATCCCAAACGCCTCTAACATATGGAACTGAGGCAAAGGCTTTAGACTTTTCTTTTTGTGCTGGATCATGTTGGCAAAGGCTTTAGGCTTTTCATATGAAGCTGAATCACATTGTGACAGCTTTTAAGCCTATCAAAACACTGGGTAATGTGTTTGAAAAACCGAAGGACCACCCGTCGAATGAGAATCTCACTGGTATTGTTTAACGAATCAAGACCAGAACATGCTCCTACATTGTAGATTGTAGTAAGCAATTGCCGAGGAACTGAGCACAAGCCTGACAAACGAGTTAGTCTGGTCTCTTAAAGAAAAAAAATTCCTTTCTTTCTTTCTTTTTCTTATACTCGTTCCGAAGCAAATAATTCTGACTATAGTTTCCAGGTTTATAAATAGACCATCAAGCTTGCATGACATTTTGGAATCTTTATTTTAACCAGGAATTGTTTAATTTCAAATTTTTTATGTCTATTTTTTTTGTAAATGTCATCCCATATCCACAGAAGATATGAGTTTTTGAAACTAAGAAACGTTTGCAAAGGAATTTATAATAAACGAATAGTGTTGCCAGGTGTCATATAGTCTCCCCCGCAGTCGTATTTCTTTCCCTCAGTTCAGCCAATCAGCATTCGGGTTCCATTTTTCGAAAACCGTTCGCGCCAGTATAACCTAACCAATCACAGAACGTGTTTTATTGGTGGCGTTCACAGCTTTCAAAATGGAAACTCTTGACGAAGCGTTTGACATAAACGTCAACGGTCTGTGTAGGAGGCTACGTTTGAACTTGTAAGCACGAAATTCTAAATTTCTAGCCTTAATGTACAATGAAGAAGCCGGAATTAGTCACATAGTAGAGGTAAAGAAGGATATCTGTAAACGGGTTTTGAAAATCTCTTCTATATCAAGCGCTATCACTTGTGTTTGATCATACACGTCACGAACGTGGTCATATCGAGGTCTTTGTGTCATCATTGTAAGTCTTTGACGGGACCAAGTCTCTTGTTTGAACAAGCTAGGTTTGACAGCAATCCACATAAGATTGTTTACAGTTGTTTTGTTTTGTTTTTGTTTTTGTTTTTGTTTTTTGTTTTTGTTTTGCCTCTTAATTTACGTCATTAAAAATTTTATTTGTTTAACAGTGCATGGACTGCTCTTCGTTTGGAAAACAGTATTTTTAATACGGCAAATTATGGCTTTCATCATTCAACACGACGTTGCTACAATTTCAATTTTAGCCGTCAATTTATCGAAAAATATCCACTGAGGAGTTTGAATAAATAAGCTGCAGAAATTTTATTTTAAAGCCTAAATCTTTTTTTAAATGCATACCTTTATTAATACTCCTGATTTAAAAAAATATTCGTGTTGAGTATTTCCAGTTTACAGTGAGAATACTTTGAATTTAGTTATTTTTTTCTTCCGGTTAAATTCCATTGTTTTAGGAGAGCTAATCAGAGTTTAAGAACAATTTGATTCCCCCAGAATCTTTCCCAGCGCAAACCGCTGACCAAAAGCCGGGCAGGCTCTGGGGAAGAGATTGGGTTTGGCTAGACGTTTGTCTGGACGTTTGGCTGGACACCATACATTTCTTTCTTACCTTTTACCCTATTTCAAAGCTCATAACTTTGTTAATATGCAACCAAAACCCATGAAAATTGGGAAATCTGCTAATTTTCATTTGCTGTGTTTAAATCGATTAGACTATACTAAATTAGTTTGCATTCCTCATTGTTTAATGATTTTTTCCCGAACACTATGCTCTACCAGATAGCTTGTTCGCACAAGTCGAGATGTTGTTTGCGTTCGCATACGTCTGTAACAGAACGCTTGTTCACTCCAAGAGGATTTCCTAGTCGTAAATTATATTAACCATATCATTTTTAACTCGTGGATATACGAAGCATAGAAACGGGCTATTGTGAGGACTCAGGATATGCAAATGTGTCACTCACTTACTCGCTCACTAGATCAGGTGTGGCAGTTCGATATCTAATCGACCGATCAATATCTAAACGACCGATGTCGTATCACCGAATGCTTTACGAAAAAAACGTCTGACAATATACATACTTGTGGTGAAATATCTATAGTAGAAAATAAGAGAGCGAATCGGGGAAAAAACCACTTTCAGAATAAATCAATCCTTGCCAAGAGTAATCAAGAACTGAATAAAGCGTACTTTTGGAACTTCAAAGTGTGTTTAAATGCTGAAATATCAGTAAGAAGTAACATTTTGGAATCGAAACATTGAGTAGATGAGATAGAAATACGAGAACCAAGTTTAGAGAATAAAGCAATCAATAAAGAAATGGAATTTAAATTATTACCAGAACAAACCTTACATTCACATCAGTGCCGAATGGTGTATTTTCCTTTTTTGAACAATTGACCTCGAAAATAGAATGCGAAAGTGTTATATTTAGATCCTAGATCTATAGATATCTAATAGATATTTTCACCAGCAATAGTATGATATAACGGCGTAGTCGTATGGTTCTGATTTTGCCTTTCATTTAACGTCGCTCTTAAAGTATGAAATTTTATACAAGATAATCCTCTAGAAACGTAATAGAACACTAGCTCTCGACATCAAAGATTTTTGTATGTTATTCCAGGCAGGGAAATAAGAACGATGAAATGTTACCCACAAATAACAGTTTGACCTTTACTTTGTTAAAACATCGTCCTTTTAAATCAGCCTCAAGATCTCAGATTTGCAATCTGATTTTGCTGTTTTCACCATTAATTTACCATGTTCAAAAGCTACTTTTAATTAGTAATTGTTTAACATTTAATAAAAGGAGTTCTATGCGGCCGGCAGGCGGTCAAGGTCTTCAAAAATACTAACCGACCGGCATCACAATTTTCTTTAAATTCTTACACCAAAAATGAGTCTTTTGAATTCAAACCATTCTATCTTTGTTTAGAAAGAAAAGGCGCTTCTATGGAATCTACCAGATCTGAGCTTCGGTTTTTCTTCTAGGGATACTGGTAAATCCACTCGCTTTGTGACACTTGGAAACTCAATAATAATCGGAGTAGGATTTTTATTGATATAATTTACAGCTCTCCGGAATCAATGAGGAACCTTATTTACCTGCTTGCTTACCTTTGCATTCTGATAACCTGAGGACCGCAATAATGATAAGAACTCTCCACATTGCGAACATCTATCAAGTCTGCATGAGCGCAGCACCAAGAAGCCTGAACGTGACCTTCTACTCATTACATTACTTATTGTATGAATCTAATTACGTCATCTGTAATATAAGCTGAAATATTAGACGCCAAATGTCGTACGAAGCTTTAATTTGCGATTTTAAAATTCAGAAAATCAACCACCCTATCCTTATATAAGTAAGTAAATGGATCTAGTCGGCGCGAAATTTAAATCTTACGATTCGTTGATTTCAGAAACTACTATTACACCGATCCCGCATTTATATTGTTCTACCTCCCTTGTTACTGCTGCTAAGTCGGACAAGCTAAGTGTATTTTTAATATGCAGCGTAGAACTGAAACAGATTGTTGAAATGTTTATTAAATGTCTGTCTTACAATAAATTCATTCTGGTACAACGAGAAAAATATCGATGACTACTAAAGAATCTTATGAATTTGAATTTGTTGGTCGGACATGCTATATTTTATTAGGAAAACAACCCATTGTTTGTTTGTCGTTCAAGCAAAGCGGGGGATCGATGTAAGAGGGTCCTAATAATATTATTATTTATTAACCATAAATCATGACCACTCCCTTAGTTCGGTTTTAACCGGACCTCTCTATGTTTAAAGCCTTACATGTAATTCACTTTCTTCGAATTTCCCAACCTGTCCATTTTGAAAGTAATGACCGAACCACGTCCTGAGTAGTGGCTAGGGCCCTGTGTAATGGCAGCAATGTTTATATCATTGAACGTAGACAAGAAATTTCGTTTTGGCTATTTAAGGTTATTCAATTTGTGTTTTTACGATTTAGACTTAGAGGAAATAAATATTTTATTTTTTAAGGATCCTTCACCATATAATCTCAGAAAATCTTTAAACATTAAACCTAGAACCGAAATAGCTAGACGACTTGCATTATCAGGTCATGTGACCTTAATCCAAGCAGCAGTGTCAAAATAAACTCCAGAAATGAAAAGACCACCTCGATATTAGTAAGAAGTTTTGGCTCATAAAATAAAACACAAGAGAAATGGCATTGAATACGTATACAAAATGGACCATTTCATAAGGATTTGTATGGGAAAATGTTTTGGATGGCGAGCTCTTGAAACCAGGGCATTTTCACACACAAATCCTTATAAAAATCATATCTATTTTTAATGCCATTTCTCTTGTGTTTTAATTTATGAACCAAAACTTCGCCTTCTTACTAATATTGAGGCGCTGTTTTCATTTCTGGAGTTTATTTTGACACTGCTACTTGGTTTAAGGGAGGTAGGGTCACGTGACCTCTTCGTGCAAGTCGTCAGTTTATTGGGAGGAGAACCTTTCATAGAGCAGCAGTAGCTTGGAATGCACTTCCAGATAAAATTAAGTAATATACAAATCCAGCTGCTTTTAAAAATAAACTAAAATCTATTAAGAGTATAATAAGGAATATTACTTTTAAGAAAAAATTCTGTAAATTATGATAAGGATCCATATTATTATTATTATTATTATTATTATTATTATTATTATTATTATTATTATCATTTTTTCCCCTCTAAATGTACAAGTATGATAAGTCTTAGATTCAAGTAACCGATTGTAAGTTACCTGCATAAGAGAGATTTACAATTGTAAAGAAAAAGAAAATAAAGTTTCCATTATTATCATTATTATTATTATATTATTATTTATTATCATATTTTATTAAAATTTTTATAGTTTGTAATAGATTTTATCTTTTAGTATTTTTAGTATGGTAGTATTATATTAGGTCCACATCAGCACTGGTGTTGCCAATTTACCTTTTCCGCTTTGAGCAGTGTATGTATGTAAATCACACATTTCAAACCACGTGATGTAATCATGATGTTCTCTGGCGAATTGTTCCTTTCAAATGTTTTTAGAAAGATAAAGGAACAATTCCCAAAAGGACATCATGTTTACATCACATGGTTTGAAATGGGTAATTTACATACAAGTGGAAAAGGTCTATTTATTGTAACTTGCTTTACTAAATAAAAATATATATAGCGCGCGCGCGTGTGTGTGTATGTAGATCAACCCAAACCTAAAAAAAAAGCGTTTAAAAGGTACTTTGTCGGATATAGGTACTTTATCGTCTTCAACTTTGAGTCAATCTTGTGAATTTATAGCTTTTTCGAACCAACTTTTAATTTCATTCGTACTCGTATCTTTATGCTCCTATATGCTATCTCACTATCACTAATAAATGAAATCTAGTTTTCATCACTGCTGACTTAGATGTGTAGGCATTAAAGATTAAGGCTAGATATATGGCTTTAATGTATATAAGCAGAGTAGGCCAGAAAAGGGTAAATTATATTGGTGAAAATCCTGGAACCATCGGGGGAACCTCAATTATTTGCTTACCTTTGCATTCTGATAACCTGAAGATCGCAATAATGATAAGGGCTCTCCACATTGTGAACTTCTTTGAAGTCTTCATGAGCACAGCACCAAGACGCTTGAAAATTCTCCTTATATACCTTAAGTTTTTGTTATCCTAGAAACTTGACCCGAAGGTCATGGTCAATATTAACAAGATTACACTTCCACGTCCTGAGTTTGAGGATCAGTTTGCAGAGAGGAAGTCGTTTGCTAACATTTTGTAACAGTTAAACGCTGTATTTAGCAAGCAAATAATAATAATTTACAGAAATTCAAGTCAAAAAAATCAAAAAAATCAATATAAAATATAATCAATATAATAGAGTTGTCAAAGAAATAACCTGAGAGAAAAGGAGATTAGAATTTCGGTACTGTTTTGAATTTATTTCAACTAAATAACAAAATTTTAAACTATCAAAACTACACGTTTCCCGAATTCGCTTGGGTGTCGACCAAGAAACAATGGTTCCAAGACGAGGCGGGACTTGATAAATACAGTAAATATATGAAAGCTTCAAATCCCGCCTCGTCTTGGAACCATTGTTTCGTGGTCCGCTAGCTCAAGCGAATATTCGGGAAAGCTCATTAGACAATGAATGCAAACGAGGGTAATTTGAGCTGACACAAGCACACAAATGAAGCGAGTCAACAATTTCTGCAATCTGTCAGTATTTTCAATAATTGACATTCTATAGACAACACTGTATTGCTATAACGTTTGAACATTCGAATGGATTCTTTTTTCCCTTCTTTTTCCTTGAAATCATTTAGGATAGAACTAAGTATGCGTCTTGGGAAATGGTCCTGCAAAAATTGAAATGAGGAAGTTTTAGTGATCTCTTTGGGGATATTTTATTGATTGAGTCACGGTATCCGGTGCTGTTTACTGAAGGTTCAAATAAAAAGATTAGGGTGTGTTTTCGTGAAATTGATAGATTACGTCTTCTCAAAGGCCATGCCTGGTGTGAATATGCTCGGATGATGCTGTTTCTAAGCAAAACGGAATTTCCTGAGAACAGGGAAGTTTAGATAAATGAAACCTAATTGCCTCAAGACCCGCTTTCCTCGGGGGGGTACTCCCCTATATTCGCTATACAGGTACGTGCCGCCAAATAGGGTATGGTTTTCACTGAGCGATTCTACTCTGGAACAGGGTATAAAAATTCGCGCTCGCTCTGGACAGGGTATATGAAATCACGCTCTCCCCTCTCTGGAACAGGGTATGAATTTAAGCGATTTTACTTTGGAAAGGGGTCAAGGTTCAGAGGGCTCATAGGCACATCCCTACCCTAAATGGGCAAGAGTACCCCCCGGGACGCTTTCAGCTGAGGGACTCTGAATATGTACACTTCTTCCAGTCGACTTGATCTCTACATAAATACAAACTTTATTTAAACACGGTATAATTATTAGTTATACATGGCATTGACAATGCAATAATTAATTGATTGATTTTCCCCCCAGTGCTATGGTAAATGGAAAGATCTACCAAATCTTCGGCGCATTTCAGATTAGGGCAAGGGTGTAAGTGCAATTTGTAAAGGAAACGGAAATTTGCATCGTAATTTGCCTTACAGTACGTTTTTGAAGTGTTTGCAGTCTTAGGTTTAATTGCATGCTATTTTAACGTGGATTTCGTCATGTTTCTGTGTAAAAAACGTAATTTGTCTTGACCCAATGGTCATAAACTCAGTTTTCGCAATATTTAAGCTTAACTTGTTACCTATGAGCCAACTGTTGTATGTTAGATTCCCGGTGACCGGATTGATGATTGATGAATTTAGAGGTGACAGGAAATTTAAAGGTCAAACTAAGTTACTTGCAGAAAGGATTATTTATCTGCTAAAAATTATTTTTTCTAGCCTTAAAGAAAGCAAATACATGGGTTATCTAAGCATGTACACCTTCAAAATTACCGATGATATAAAACAAAAACCATGATCTGCGGCTAAGGAGACGACAAGGTCGTTCAGCAAAATTCAACCAGCGTTGGCGCACTGATGATTAAAGTTTAGACAATCATGTCACTCATCGAGCTTTCATGACGAGGCCTTTAAAAACAGTTGAGGCAAAACAAAACATTTTCGTTTTTAATAGAAAATATGTTAATAATTTGCGAATGAATAAATAATATGAAAATAATATTTGGAAATATATTCCACTTGATAATGGCGTAGTGGACGCCGAAACGTCTTTACTAAGAAAAAAATTAATAAAGAGAAAAATAATTTTAAGCCCTTGGCGGGAATCGAATCGCACATCTTCGGTTTACTAGTCCAATGTGCTACCTGTACACCACAAGGACTGACGACACTGGCAACGCAGCCAGTTAATCTAATGTACAAGGAAGCTGCAGGGATCCCAAGGCGTTGTCTTCTCTATGGGTAAGTTGAAAACCGTAATAAATTTAGGTACTGCAGTTTCCTTGTAGATCACATAAACTGGCTGCGTTGCAGTCCTTGTGGTGTACAGGTAGCACGTCGACTAGTAAACCGAAGATGTGGGGTTCGATTCAGGCCAACGGCTTAAAGTTATTTTTCTCTTTATCCATTCTATATATATACACCGAACGCATTTCCTTATCTATTGCTTTACTAAGAGCTTACTAAGAGCTTACTAAGAATGAACAAATGAACAAATGAACAAATGAACAAATGAACAAATGAACAAATGAACAAATGAACAAATGAACAAATGA
>JANTNT010011124.1:0-12939 GCA_024752375.1 Entacmaea quadricolor | reverse complement strand
GCTTACAAATACTTTACTGGCAACTTTCCAACCACTATTTTATGGTGCAGATTGTTCAATATAGCACTGATAATAGGCTACTAAGGTATTATTGGAGTACTTTCTTTGTTTGGTGTTTATAGAATCCTTAGAAGCAAGAAAGCCTTGTGGCTCTAGTGTCAATGAAGCCAAGCAGGACAATGAAGATGAAAAGCCTCTTGCCACAACCTCTCAAAAATTAGATGATGACAGCATTCTGGAAGCTTTGGAAGTACACGAGAAACTAAGGTATCAATCACTTCTACTGGTAGTACATAATGTTAAATTGTGTTGGTGCACAGGAAATGGAGTGTGTAATGTCATAATGTAGGTTTACCAATGATATCTTGAAATTTATGTTGACAGAAGGCTACAGAATGTTAAACAACACCTTAAACAGCTAAGAGATATGATTGGACATTACCAGGTAACAATATTCTTCATTAAGGTTTAGATTTTGTATTTGATTCAAAGATTGGGTATACCACACAGATTAGCCATTTCTGAGATATGCTTCAATTCCTGTAAACAATAACTCTATGCACCAAGCCTCAACTTCTGTTGTTCAAAGCCTCACCAACTATAGACCCCTTGTGCTAATTCCCAGTCTGGGGGGCAGAACAAGAGTTTTCTTCTCTTGAGAAATGAAGCCTCTTATCATGTACATATTTTTTCATTGTTTTGTCCCCCAGATTGGGATTTGATGCAAGGTGTAGACTTGAATTTGAATGATTCTGACATTTCACATTTTTTCTAACGCACATCTTTATTTTTGGATTAATTCATTCAAGTGTGAGTGTTTGTACGTGTGGTTCGACTGAAAGAAAATCATTAAATAATATTACAAATTTGTTACACAAGGGGTCTATTGTTCATGGGAATTGAAGTGTTTTTTTTTGGAAATGGCTTATTGTTCTTACTGTAGGACATTGTCTTCCATTGATATAGAATCAGCTGAAACTTCTTTGTAAAATTCTAACTTGAAGGTACCACCAGATGCTGAAGGTGGAACTGGTAATTTTAACTTTCAAGATGGTGCTGCCTTAATGGCTGCGGTAGAAGACAGTGCTCCTGAGTCAGGGAGAGCAGAAGAACCTGAAGAAGAAAGAGGAGCAGTTGGAGGTGCTGAGATGTCCTCTGCTGCTGGTCAAGATGGTACATCAGTAGATTGGATGTTAAACTATGGCATTCAGGACCCAGAACTCATCAGCAAGCTGAGGTAGAATAATTCCAACTGTGTTTACAAACAATGCATTACCTCCAAATAATTATAGTTGATTATTTTGTTTTATGATTCTATTTCTAGACAGTTGCAGGCAGCACGAGAAAGGGTTTTAAATTTAAAACAGACCAACCAAACAGCACAGGTTTGTGGAAAATAATCTCACAGTGTTCATTTTGCTTGACATATCCCACTTATATCTTCTATATAATTTTTTGACCATTGTATTATAATTTTTATATGTTATCTTGCAATAGTTAAAATGAATTTTACAAAGTGAAATTTTTATTTTTTGTCTTTAGTTGCCAGTGGGGACTTCAAGGCTTCATAACAAGACAAGCAATCCTCAGCCATCACAGAGCCAAACAGAGGATTCAGAAACTGATGGCACAACAACTGACACAGAAAGCAATGCAAGTCAGGCAAGCTCTAGCTTGAATGCCTTGGCTTGGCAGGATGACCCTGAATTCCAGGAAAAGATCAAGTATGAGAGTATTTGTGGATTTGCAGCATTTGTTTCTGCTCAGTTACTTTTCCTAACTTAACTGTTTTTATTATAATTATTATTCTTACAAGTAAGTTGAATTCTGCCAAAAAGAAGTTGAAGCAACTGCAGGAGCTTGTTAAAAGGGTACAACAGGTAAGCTGATTATAAAGTATACAGTGATAGTACAGATTTGTCAACCTCACCTTCTTTCCTCTGACAAAAAAAGGCAAGCAGTTATTGAAATAATATAATGGCTAATTATCAAGTTGGTGTTTGCAAGGCCAAGCCAGTCAATGTCCAGCTAAATTTGGCACTAATTTGAATGGTCAAATTCATCTTGGAACAGTCATGACCAGTCATTGTAAAGAAAGCAATATTAATATATATTTTTGATATATTTTAGACTGTCAATGATTGTGCAGTGATTGGTCAAAAATGCTTTTTGCCCATTGGTATGACTAGAGCATGACCCCTAGGGCTTCTCTCTAGCAAACTAACATTCTAGATTTAGCAGTGTTTTATTTAAGTATTGTGTAGCATTATAGTCAAAGTTAGAATTACCTTAGAATTACCTGAGATTCGACTCATGATTGCTCCCAATTAGGGCTGATAGCTCAGTTGGTAGAGCATCTGCCTAGAACTGACTGAAGGTTGTGGGTTCAAATCTCACTCAGCCCAGAATTTTTCTGATCAACCAGTCAAGAATTCTGGTTACAGTGGTACGCATTAATTTTATATTATAGTCAAAGGAAACTTCTGAATTTATTTTTTATGTATTTGATGCTTGTTAGTTTCCTGATGGTGCAGCTATGTTGCCTACTGAGTTAGCTGAATTAAGCTTTGATGAAGTGGATGATGATGTTGAAGATGAAGATGATGAAGAGGACACAGATGAATCAAGTAGCTCTGATGAAGATGGTGATGAGGATGGAGCAGAGGGAAGTACTGGTCTACCAGATGAAGAACGACAGTCTAGAGACATGTTGACAAACTTGCAAGACATTAATGGTTTGTACTTAATACAATATATTGGTCTAATGGAAATATTTCATCTAACTCTGGGCCTTGTCAATTGAAGTAATAAAATGTTTGAAAAAAATTGTGTAAACATTTGGAAATTTCCACAGGAGTATGTAATTTTCTGTTTTACTAAAAATAAATTTCAAATAAAATAAAAAAATAATAAAAAACTAGGTTTTCTAACCTCAGGCTAGTAGTGAATTTTGACAAAAATTCTACAGATCAAATTAATCAGAATTTTGGAAATCAGATTTCCATATTGGGAGGATCCTGGAGAACACAGAATAAATTATTGAATAAAGTTACAAAACCAGTAAACAATGTTAACTCTTACTCCAAGAATACAGGCAAGGGTGCCGAGGTGGCTCATCTCACAGTGATTCTAAGAGTTGATGCAGGATTTTTAAAAGGGGGGTTCAAAACCTACTTAAAACAGGGAACAGTTTTGTTGTAATAAGGACAAGAAGAAGAAAAGGGGAAAAACAAGTTGAAAGAGTGGGGTCCAGTACCCTTGATTCCTTTCTGCATATGCCCTTGAATTCACTGCTCACCTTGCTATGGACCTAGAGTCAACTTTAATGTACATAATATTTGCTATTTTTCAGTCCTTTAAACTTCAGTAGATTGTCCATCCAACATCTTTCTAATCCAGGGTTCGAAATTCGCATACAAACTCGCAAAAAGGGAGTTAATTTTCACTTTTGCCTGAAGACAACAAGTGAACTCGCATTTTTTTGTGTATTGATATTTGCCTTGTGCCATTAATTTATATAAACATGATTATATGATGCTTCATTTTGCTTGTAGATTTCAAGGCCACAAGCATCTTTTAGCTTGCTACTTAAAAATTTAATTTCGAACCCTGTAATCAGTCTTTGTTATTTTATTGATGCTCAGTAAGTGAACAAGAAGCAGAGTATCAACTGCGACTACAGAAACAAAAGAATGAGTTGGACCGCCTGCTGGAGGAGCGTCACAAACTATTAGAAATGCAACAGCAGCTAAGTAGGATAACACAACAACAACAAAATGAATCTCCCTCCAAGAAGGAATCCAGTAGTAATGTAAGTAAACAATACCTGGGTTGTTATTGCCTGGCAGCAATCAGATGAACAGTTCTGTGAATATCATTATAATGATATTTATAGACTTTTCAAAGATTTGCTTAATTGAGCATGATATAAACAGTAAAATTAATGTATGAAAACATAAAGCTCTTCCTTGTTTTGTAACCACTACTATCAATGTCTTGTCCCAACAGGGGGAGTGTGGGCAGTATACAGGCTATTGACAAAAATTGTTGCCCGTATCTGGGGCAACTTGGCCTTTTTTGATGCAAGGGCTTTTCATTCACACTCTACATATTTATATATAAAATGATGTGTAAATTTTAAATATGCATCATGGTTGTGTTGTTTTTCTTAGTTAAATAAACATTTATGTTACAACCTCTGAGCTGCAGTTTCTATGGGTGGGGCATTTGACAAAATTAATATTGACATGTACATACACCCTCAGAGTGGGGCTTATTGACAAAAAATTATGAAAAATGTCAATAGCACCTGGGTATGTCTGCACTCCCCCTGTTGGGGCAAGACATTGATAGGTGCATTACTGAAGCATGTCACTTTAAATATCAGCTGGTCATGATCATATGCCAGTCAAGAGGACTCACAAAGTCAAGGATATGTTTCTTTTCTTTACAATGACCAATTACAGTGCTGGTGCTTTTTAATGATTAACAGGCTTCAGTTGGATTACCAGCAAAGAATAAAAGCAAAACTGGAACCAGTAATTCTGGATCTCCAAGTCTTATAAGAACAGATACCTTTACAGTAAACAGACCAAATTTACCTGTTAAGAATGTCAGTGACAGTGCTACTCAAACCTTTGAAAATCCTCTAAGAACATCAAAGTCTAATAAATGCTACTCTGTGGACTCAGCAGAACCTGTTCAAGGTAGGTAGAACCGTTCTTAGAGAGATGGGAAAGATAAGGGGAAGAAGGAAGGTGATAGGGAGTAAACTGTTCTTTGATTAGAAGTTATGATGTTATATTATTTTATAATTGGATTTGGAAGAAGAATTTAGATCAATCTTCTTAAAACAATCTTGTTAGATCAATTTTCTTATTAAAACAGATTAGAGCTTTTATTTCAAATTTGGTTTTTAAATGTACATATAAGTACAAAAAGTCACTAATTTAAATTCACAGCAGGGACGACATCTAGTGCCTTGGTATGGTCAGAACTCAGACGACAGAGAGAGCTTCATGAAGAAAAGCTAAAGAAGCGTAAACACCGCCTCTTGAATGAGAAGCGAAGAAAAGCAGGACTTGATGATGTATCAGAAGGAGGAACCTACTCATTAAGAAGTGCTGATGTTGATGAAGGGTTTGGTGTAAGTATGATGAGTGCTGATATTACTACAGCTACATGGGGTGGTTCAACACAGCCAAGCAGTACACAGAATGATTCTGCTGTGTCTGAAGATCAATCTGAAGAAGAGAACCAGGAAGGAGAGGTAAAGCAAAGTCTCTTGCAAAGTACTTAGATACTAGTAAAGGTGGCTTCGTGCTTAAACATTCCATGATGTGATACTTTGAAGGGTGGCATGGGTGGCATTCACTTGTAATGCATCATCTCTTACCACTGAGTCCAACAGGTTGGGTCACTGGTTCGAGCCTTGTGGACACCACATGTGAGTTGAGTTTGTTTGATGGTGCTGTTATCCCCTTTGCCATGAGGGTTTTTCTCTGGGTTCTCTGGTTTTCCTCCCTCCACAAAAATCAACATGTGAGTTTGAGAGTTCAGTGTAGAGAATATTGAATGTAGTGAGGAGTGTGTATGGAGTGAACACAGGCCCACAAGCTGCTAGCTTAAATAACCTATCATGTATAAATAAAAGATTGTTGTTGTTGTTGTGATGATGATGATGATGTAATGTTTTGCTTTGTATGTTTGGAGGAATCTGTCATAGGACTATGATTTGTGACCATGAGTTGTGTAATATTTTAAATCTGAGAATGAGGAATTTACAGGTTTTCAAAGTCTGAGTAATTAGTTTCAGTCTGAAGTGCAGCTGACTTAACTAAAAGTTCAGTGTCTTACAGTGAGGATACTCAAACCATGAACACTTGATATTTTTATATTTTTCATTTTATGAACTTTCTACTGCTTCAAACCTAAAAATGAAGCACTAAACTCAAATTAACATATTGTTCAAAAAAAATCATATTTACAATCGATTCACATGAGGGATACAGGAGGAAAAAATGATGAAAAAAACTCAGTGTTCACGATTCAAGTATCCTTACTGTAATTGTCTTAGTAAATTAGTGAACATTTTTATCATTGTTTTGTGTGCTTAGAAAGACAAAGAAACATTGTGTGCAATGTGTACTTGGCCATTGTTTTCTTGACCAATGGAAATTGTTTTCCAGTGTCCCTGCAAGCCAGACTGGAATAGTTTTCCAAATCACTGGAAAAGTTTTTCTAGTTGGCTCCTGAGCACTGCACATGGTGCAAACTGAGAACTCTGGTTGGCTAATTACCTTATTAATTATACATGAGTATCTGAAGCATTTTCCACAGTCATACAGGATGTGCTCAAGATCTCAGCCCAGGTAGTTAATCTTTGATTCTGTCTTTATTGCTTTATAATATACTGTATAAAATTCCCTTAAAGATTGCAGTTGAGGTTGAAGATGATTACCCTGATGGTATTGTCCAGGCTGAGGAAGAGGAGGAGGAAAGGAATGAACAGGACACATACCCAGGAGGGGCAGCTGATGTGTTTAGGAGTAGAGAACGTGTACCAAGAAACTATACTAACTCTGGAATTGGACAATCATTGTTTAGAAAGAAACGTAAGATAATTGTTTAATTCTTTTTTTTCATTCCATACTTTTACCGTTTTTAAAGAGTGTTTACATTGGGGGTTTCTCTAAGCTTTATTTGTTGTATAGAATCACAATTAATTAGAGAAACCTTTGAGAATAACATCTTCTTAAGACATTTTTATCTTTATTACAACTTTCTATTATTATGCATATTTTTATTATATTTTTATAGAATATATTTAGTTGCTTGTCATTTGTTTTAAGCTCCTTTTCATTGCATACCTTTTTACTGAAGAAGGCTGAACTGCCAAAACGTTTAATTAAAATTATTCTTTAACAATGACCAGCAAGTAGTTAGCAGATGTTTCTCCCTTTTTTGATTCTAAAATATGCTACTTTGAAGAACATCTTGTTTCGTATCAGTTTTTTGATCCTACTCCCTAGTGACATTGATTATTGTTGGCTCCAATTTTTCACATTCTGCTTATATACATAATTATGTATATATATATTACAGTAGATTTTGATTGACAGCTCACACTAACTTTTGGAATTTGTGATTGTGTTTTAGGTGGTAGACTGGCCAGGAAAACTGATCTTTCATTTGGGTCTTGGCCTAGGATTGGTTCTGATAGAAGTCCAAGACAAGGATTAAGACAGCAGGTTAATAGACTATTATCTAGAACAAATCTTCCTATTTCACTTGATTTTGTAGAGGTTTACCACCATCATGCATGGCAGCCATGTTGCATGGTAGAACAACTGAATCTCTTCTAAATTAATTTCTTCCTTAAGGTGACTGCCTACTATTGAACGTTTGATACATACCCTCAAGCTTGCGTATGCATGACTGAAATTTTTATAAGGGACCATTGTGTGTTTTTAACTTCCAGAGGGCAAAACCCTCAAATTTGCACAGAATTCTATACTTTAAATAAACTCAATTGAAAAAACTTCTAGAAATCTGTATTACCAGTATATCAGATTTCTAAAAACGTTTAAACTAAAAACCAAACATTTTTGTTTGTATGATAGGGCTTTTTGACAGCATTGAAAGGACAAAATATGACAAATCAATGTATTTCTTTGTATTTTTATTATAAATGTTATATTGTAGAAAACTTCACTAGCTGGCATTTATGCAAAATTTTCTGAAAATAATTACTATCTTATAATCTGTTTTATGTCTGGTGGTGCAATTTTTGATTTGAAAAATCATGTGAAGGCCTCCATTAAATGCTGATTATCTTGAAAACTAACTCAGGACACCCTGTTTTTCTTTTGATGTTTGGAATCAGAATTAAATTTGACTTCAACAAATTGTGGTTTTAAAAAAAGTTTAAATCGATTTCCATAGGTAGGCAGTCACCTTAAGGAAAAGATATTGTTGTTATTTCATCACACTTGGCTGTTGTCAAGTGACAGTTCAAAACCTCTATTCATTGCCATAGAAAATTTATTCTGAAACATATGTAATGTTCCTTTTTTTGGATTCACAGAATTTTACCCCAGCAGAGCAGCTAATAGAAGAAAGGGAGAGAGAACAGTTTATCCTTGAAAGACAAGCCTGGGAACAGCAATGTGGACAACTACATGAAGAAGTAGCTAAGCTAACTAACATGTGTAATAACCTTCTAAGAGATCAACAGTCTCTTATTACTGCCCTGATTGGACGAAACAATCTTGGTGCAGGACCACAAATAGATCCAAGGTCTGCCACCAATGGTGAGTATTATAAGTTAGAAGTACAATAATATTTGTAATTTGGATGGACCACAAATTAATCCAAGGTCTGCCATCAATGGTGAGTATTACAAATTAGAAGTACAATAATATTAGTAATTTGGATGTGAAAATTATAATTGTTTATGATGATGATTTATGATGATTATGATGAAGATGAGATACTATAATTAATAAAGAGATTATGCTTGGTGCTAATCATGACGTTCTTTCCAAGAAGGGCTTCATTCTACAGGCAAATCAAATAGCCTGATTAAATAATTCCATAGAAACTGATACCACTCTAGTCTTGTTAAACATCAGTGTTATAGAATCTAACCTATTTTTAACCTTTGCTTTGTTTTGTATTGTTCTTTTTGCAAACAAACTTCGTGTGAAGACAATAGTGTGGTGTTTCCAATCTTAATCAGTGCTTCTCAAACCAACCAGCACTCTGTTCTGAATCAGCTGCAGATTCTGTAAATGTTTTCATCTTAATTATGTTATACTGAAATATTGTCAATTTAATTTCAATTTCCCATAGACTCAAACCCTTTCCAGCAGTACCAGCAAAAGCAACAAGAAGCATACCATAGTCTACAAAGCTACTTTGATCACCAGAGATATCTGTTACAACAACAGCAACTAGTACAAACCCTTAACCAATGTTATGTACAGCTGAACCATCAACAACATGACCTTAACTTCTTACAAGGGAAGTTCCAACAGTTGTTCTGTGGTAATGGCAATCCCACACCATCTGGCCCTTCACCTTTACCAAGATATAATGTACCAGATAGTTCACAAGGTTATCCTTTTGCTGCTCCAAGTACCCTACCATCATCATCTTACCAACCTAATGGAATGCCAAGCTTCTCCTTTAATGCTCCTTCCAACTTCACCCCCACAACATTTCCTTCCTTGCCAGTGTTTTCCAGTGCAGGGATCAACACAACGTACATACAATCAACAGCTTCAGGAGCATCAGCCTCTAAAACCTTTACCTATTCTCCATTCCAAACCAGTGGCCTCTCAGGTAGTACAAACGATTCTTTAAATAGAAGAGACCTGCCTTGGTCAGTACCTTCAACAGTAAGTCGACCATCAGCTGCTCCAGTTTCAGGGAATATTAGATGTCCAAGCTGGGTGCCTGTTTTCTCTGATGCATCTAGGTTGCCTTCAGTGTACACCCAGACTGAAGATGCTGCTAACCCAGAAACAGGAGTCCCTAGTCCAAGGTTTGGTACATTTGGTAGTCATTCATCTTCTCTTGCAGCGTCTACTCCTGCTGCTGGTATCGGTGGATATGGAAATGTGGCTACATCTTTAGCTGATGTTGCTTCTACTAATTTATTAAGGAGCTATAACCCTTCTGCTTATGCAGGTAATATTGCTAACAGAGGATATAATAAAAGTCAAAATAACTTTCAAAACAAATTGTGAATAAACTTGGTGATGATATTTTTTTAGTATTTCGTATCTATAAAAAAATTCATTTCTGGACTATGAGTGAACTCAGAGAAAGTGTAAAATATTGTCTGGAAAAATGGATCCGTAAGTTCAACCTGCAAATGTTTTGCAGGAGTGTTTGTTACACAGGACGTTGCAGAAGTAGAAACCTATTTCTCAGTGCAATCTTGCATTCAGTGTCAAGTTCTTTTGTATCAGTTGTAACTGTAAATTGGCTTCCACTATTAACAAAACAAAAAGTATAAAAATGCACACCACTGAATCACAAAGCTTTCCACTTAAAAAAATGTAAAAAAAAAATTTGGATCCTAGAGATTGATTACTTCATGTAAAAATGTTTACTGCTTGTATTTAGAAACATCAACAGCTACATATACCACACCAGCACCACATACTGAGGTAGTAGTAGGTCGTACTTTTCCTACACCGCTCAGAGCTCAAGCAGCTTCTAACTTAGCTAACAAAGATCGTTCCTCTCAGACTACAAAACCATCAACACTACCACTGAAACGTGGCTTTGATTCAGTGGAAACATCTTCGCAGACCTCTAGTGTACCAGGAGAAGTTCATGATCCTGATAAAAGGTATAAAAAAATGCTGGTTATTTCATGTTTATCAATAAACAATAAGATTATCTTTGTTTAAAGTTAAACACCTCAGTTAGCCATGGTATGAAGATTCTAGTTTGGTCTCCACAAAGAAATGCACTTGAATACAACTACTACCTGTACTATTTTCTGATTTCCTGATACCATAACGTTTGTCTTTGCTGACCAACATACCCACATATTGTTAACTCATATTGTGCCGTGGAGTCGAAATAAGCTGGGTCTGGTTCTTGAATTTGCCCATATTCATTTATTTCTTCACTGAGACCAACAAAATGCTCTGATAGCAAAAAAGAGATATAAGTTACTTTAATCATCGATTAAATGTGCATTTGCCGATCTTTGAAATTTGTTCGTGGCACAGACAGATTTCTAGATTTAAATCAAAGTGAAAAATGGAACATAGGAATGGAAGAAATGGGAATTTTTTTGTCATTTGCGCCAACATCAGTTTTTAAAACATGGTTTTCAATATCAAGTACTAGTGTGTTAGCTAACAAAATCTATGAAGATTCATATCTTTTCTTCTTCCTCAGGCCATCTCAAGATGTTGATCGGTAAGTGTTCACAATAATAATACTATTAATACTTATAACATAACCAATGGCTTTGCAATGTGATTGGATAATGAATGACACTCACAGAATTTGTTTGCATTGGCCTCAGTTGCTTTTTCATTCCTCCGGGATTACTCTAATGATTTAGTGATTTTCTTTTGGTATTGCTAAGGTGCATTGCCTATATTTTCAGGGCATCAGATGCTGGTAGTGAGTTTTCTCTTTTTGAAGCCTTGAGAGATTCTATCTACTCTGAAGTGGCTACATTGATATCACTCAATGAATCAAGGCCACACTTCTTGGTATGTATTTAAGCAAGACAGAATCCATGGGTGGATAAGCCGACAACGTGGATGAGTCGTTGCTCAAAAAAGGTTATATCGGTAGACTGTCGACCGTGTGTCAGCAAACAGACAAACCATGCTCAGCCAACTAGGGTCGACGATTGGTCGTACGTTGCCCAACAGGCAGTCAACGATCCGCCAACAGTCACCCGTCACGTGCCGCCTGTTCACAAAGTACACTTGCCAAAACAATCAATGCCATTTAAGTGATGTACCATCAAGTTTTAACTAGTATGCCCTAATATTACCGTTTGCAGAAGGGAAACTTGTCTGATAAAGCCCATAAAGTTTTGACTTGCATTTATACAGTTGCAGTATAGCATGACATTCAAATGGTTTTCATTTTGTCTCATCCAATCACAACATATAGTTTTACACCAGATGTTTATTTTTCTACCGTTAACAGATTGAACTATTTCGTGAACTACAGTTATTAACTTCCGACTACCTTCGTCAGCGTGCTTTATACGCATTACGGGACATAGTAACAAGATTTCTTACTGAAGACACACTAGCCTCTGGTATTGTAGATAAAGCAGCACAACAAGGTGTAAGTGTTGGATTTTGTGTTTTATTGTAAATATTTGCTTCGTTTGTCCTGCTTTGTTGTCAAACCTTGACTTTCCTTTCAGAGGTTTCAAGCGTGGGCTGGTTCTAATTCTGAGTTGACTCCCAGTGAAACTGTGGAAACGTCAGAAGATGAGGTATAGTGTCGCTGTTGTATCATTCATTACACCAAGACAAGTCTAGCGTTAGTGCATTTTTCGGCTTTCAATTCAATTCAATTCAATCAATCAATCAATCAATCAATCAATCAATCAATCAATCAATCAATCAATCAATCAATCAATTAATCAATTAATCATTCTAATAGGCTATTTCGAGGTACGCTCCACAAACGATTTTTTTTGAAGTGTATTCTTTGTGAAACAAATACAAATAATAACAGCAAATATATAATAACTTTGCACGTAATCTCGACTTGAAACTATACACCAATCCCCGGCTTTGCTTAAATGACCATCAAACGGTGGGTTGTTTTCCCAGTGGAATATAGAATGTCCGACCAACAAACTCAAATTTATAAGATTCTTTAGTTGTTATCCATATTTTTCTTAATGTACCTTTAGAATGCATTTATTTTAATACAGACATTTACAATTTTCAGCAATCGCTTTCTGTTTTACGCTGTATATGAAGAATACAGTTTAGCTTGTCCGACGTAACAACAGTAGCTAGGGAGGTAGAACAATGAATGTGGGATCGATGTATTGTTCACAGCAGTTAGACCGTATAATGGCCTATAAATCCAGATAAGATTTGTGATTTTTGTTCTAATCGTTTGTGACTGTGTTTCCATAACAGAACTGCAGGGATGAAGCAGTAGCAGCTCAAGTGGTTACAGAGGGTATTTACGATTATGCTGAGAATGTAGAGTCTGGTAGTACCTTATCTACACCTACATCTAGTCAGACAGGAGACGCCCCCTTTGCATCAGAAGGACTAGGTGAAACAGTTATACACTTTGATGAGGTAAGGCTAGTTAATAATAGCGCAACAGCGTGATTGATGTTGCTTAATTTACATCGCTCGGAAAAATAATTCGGAAAGCAATGAAGCATCAACAGGTTCACGCATCACACTGGAATTT
>JANTNT010011123.1:0-37798 GCA_024752375.1 Entacmaea quadricolor | reverse complement strand
CGCTTTGTCTTTTTTCACTCAAGTGCTAAACAAAGTCACATGATCAAAATGAAGATGTCAGGTGATAAAAACGATCGGTCGAAGTGATCACATGAGTTAACTAGGATTGCTGTTACGATCGATTGATTTTTTTACGCTGCCGACACTTCAAGTAATTCGGTAGTATTATTCATCCTGTCTGACAACACTACAACCAAGGATTCAGTGCAATGCCACCATAATCGTTTAGTTAATATAAACAATCACGTACCATTATTATCATCACGATTATTTCATTGTTAATGACAATTATATTGGATTTACACAGCGCCCTTTCTACATAAATATGGCGTTTTACATTTTTGAGAAGTGGTTAGTAATGAGGTGTAGACACTAAGGGTGGTCACCGCCAGAGTTTCTTTACTTCCTCAGTGGTTCTTTAACGTCCCTCCAAATTTGGTTAATAAAGATTTAGAGTAAAAACAATGCATTCCAACTTTATCCAATTCTAGCCAATCAGGAGCAAGTAAAAAAGCCAAGATCTGAATAATGTCTGACAAATAATTTTGATGTTATTTAAAGACCGTGGGAATGAAACATTTTGATTGTATTTATATGATTTGCCTGAAGGACAGGTTAGGACAATAGAACACGAGGTCCCTTACTAGGCACAGCACCAAATCCCATTCCTTAAGAATCCCCTATCCCCTCCCAAATCCCATTAAGAAATGATTAGTAAGAGCTCAGACAATAAAGATGGTCACCGCCAGAGTTTTTACGTCCTTAGAGGTTCTTTTATGTCCCTCTGATATTGGATAGTTGGGTGAAGTATGGAAAGACTTGACCCCCATTTTATGTGGTCATCCGAGAGTCTAACCATTTGTAAATGTAATTACAAAGGCAGCACGTTCTCCTCAGTTACCTTAAGACCCTGAGTGTTGGTCCGGCCGGGACTTGAACCACGACCTCTCGCACAACATACCGGCGCCCAGCCAGCTGAGCTATCCGCATTGGTGCACAACCCGGATGTGCACTTTATTATCTCACAGAACCACTATAACCATTATGCAAACAACAACCACTACGCACCGTCATTATCATTCCAGTAATAACACTATTACAACTGCCATTATCATCATCATCATCAACACGACTACCACCGTATGTACTTACAATCTACTGCTCTGACCAATGGGAGTGAGTCCACCTGCGCCAAACTGGTAGTCAGACTTTGACATTGGGATATCACAGCCATCTTTAACGAGGAAAAAAGGACCCGTTATTCAACATCATTTAGACGCTCTTCTAACGCCGCCAATGTTCGCGTACGCGCTCAATGAGAAACTGCAACAATGTAATACCAAAATCTTCAGTATACTAGTCATAAGTTTAGCCATGCGCTTTTTACACGACCCTTGGCTCGGATGAAATGGGCAACCGCATCTCACATTATGACTTAAATAAATTAATTGATTGATGGAATGTACTCTTCAATGTACTTACAAAAGAAAATTAGTGATTAATTTAGTTTCAGCTGCGTCAATGTATAATACAGGGAAACGATGGATGGGTTGTAGGTAATTTGGAAAACCGTGAAAAACTAGCAAGATTTTTATTCACGGTGTTCCAAATTACGCCCCCACTGGGCCTGAAACTCAGGTTAAATTACCCACCATCTATCAATTGTTTCTATGTTTGTACTTATAAAACAGTTTTCTAAGTGGGAAACGTACGGTACCGTGACTCTTAAATGGCTTCCACATTCAAGTATTGTGATTGGATAGTGTGTGTTTTCTCGCTTTCTGATTGGTTCAGAACGGACGATACCCTACACTTCCCCCTCATAGAAAAACTTCTCTATTGGGGAAAATATGGTACCTTCTGTGTTACGTCTTGGTGTGATTGGCGCTAGTGGTGGCGGCATTAATGCATTATTTTTAGATGGAGAGCTAGGCAGACTAGTAGGCATAGTGCCTGCTCGTGGTTTGCGGATAGCGTCCTCTGATGCGCCCACACTGCCCAGCACGGATCTCTGTCCCTTGCTTTCTCGGTTGTATGGAGCAGGTTTTGGCGGTGGCAGGACAAACTCTACATCGTTCCTTTCATTGTTTTCATTTTTACGAACATTCGGATGCTACAACAAGGGAAATAGAATAAGGACGAATAAAAACAGATGATGAAATCAAGCAACGCCAGGAATCTTCAGAGAAGATTTCGTAACGTGTTATTAACCGGGAACACTAAGTCAACGAGAACCAATCAAGATTTGGGTAACCTACAACCGTCTGAACAAACACTATGATTGGATGAAGAAACAAAGGAATAATGGAGCAAGAAAATAGAATCAGGCATGCATAACAAGGACAATGTTTTATGTCTTTGTTTTGCATGGCTCGTTTTGTCTTGCTCTATTATTCTTTTGTTTCATCGTCCAATCACAGTGTTTGTTCAGAAGGTGGTGGGCGACCCCAAGATTTAGAGAGAAAACTTGAGCCAATCACAGTTTTTCATTCCCACGGTCTCTTGATAACATAAAAATGGTTTGTCAAATATCAGGCTGATTGGCTAGAATTGGGTTAAGTTGGAATGCATTGTTTTCACTCTCAATCTTGATTGGTTGTTGTTATCAAAGTGGTCCAGGTTACAGCAGTCCCAACCAAGAAACGTCTTGAGTGAGTAGAGCAAAGGCTGCGGCAAAACGGGGATACATTGTGGCGGCAACATTGTGTCCTCCGATGTTGGTCATCGTGGCAAAACACGGCAACATTGTGTCCTCTGATGTTGCTCATCGTGGCAAAAAACGGCAACATTGTTGTGCTTCGTGTGGACACAACAAATGTTTCTAACTTTTCTTAAAAGGGGCATCAAGCGACGTTGCCGCCAACAGTGTATCCTCGTTTTGCCAGGGCCTAAGTACTTTAATTTCTTTTTGATACGCAATTGGAAGGTACAAAGTTTCATTAGTGGGTGTGTGTGAAATGAGTTTGGCGAGATATAATTATCGAAGTACTTAATGTTATACCTCATTTTCTTTGGATTCGTTCAAGTCTCTGATGGCTCTGTTGATGGAAAGAGTTCAAGTCATGCGAGAAGAACATGAAGTTGCAAACATTCGATAAACGTACCAAAAGGATTCTCACTCACTTCGAATATTTAGGTAGCAAGCGAGGCGATTCCCCTTTACTCTTCTTCTTTCTCAACAAGAAGTAAGTAGCAGTAATTGAGTCATATTTCCACTGAAATTAAAGGAAGAAAGAATGAATAAATAATAAAATAATAATGATAAACTTTATTTACATGTCTAGTCTTCTAGCTGACCACCACCAGGAGGGTCTACTAATCGGGGACACGACATCAATAGATCTAATTGGAGTTTAGAAATGTTGATTTTTATGGATGGAGGAAAATCGGATAACTGGGAGGAAAACCCTCGAAGCAATAATGAGAACCAACAAACAACTCTACTCACACGAGTCCCAAGCTCAGGACCTCAGAGGTGAAGGGCAACGTGCTAGCAGCGTTTGCCACTATGCTTCCCAAAAAAAGTAGAATATAAAACGATTATCTAAGTGCAGATATTTTAACAGCTTGACACAACTGCACTAACATTACTATGCAAATCACTAGAGTGATAAGACGTCAGTTGGAATTCCCGTCTCGCGGTCAAAACTTTTGCACCACGTGATAGCTTTTTCGTGTACCACGTGAACAACATTATTTTTTATCCTGTTGTAGATTTCAGGCATGGGAGCCAACTTACCTGATTGGCTGATAACGAAATCAGCCTAATTAAGCACGGAAGTTTAATAGATTTGAGACTTTCACACTGGAAGCTTTAAAAAATTTGAATCTAATCACGTGGTGCCCAAAATACTGATCACATGGTACACGAAAAAGCTATCACGTGGTACAAAAGTCTAGGCCACGAGACAGGAATTCCAACTGACGTTTTACCACTAGTGATTTGCATGGTAATTACAGTCAAACCAGCCCATGCGTTCTCAAGGTTCAAAGAGTGGAATTGTTTTTCCAAATTTCATTTCAATATTGCTTTGAAACTTGCATTAATGAAACTGAAATTGCAAACTTCAAATATTCAAATTTTGATTTTTACTGGATTATTTAATGCACAAGAACAAGCTAGCCACTCAAATACTTTTAAAATTGCCTATGAAAGTATTTTCCTTCATTAAAATTATCACACATTAACCACAAATCGGGATTTCAATCAAGACCGTTTTTTGAAATCTACAAGCTCGATTTCATTATTGTAGGTTACAAAACAAGATTGAAATGAAATTTCAAAAACCAAATTGAATCTTTGAACCTTGGCAGGAACGCATGGGTTGGTTTGACTGTAAGTAGGCCATATCACACATCTTGGTCCTACCATTTTCACCTCACTGTTTTTACACAATGTTAACCAACTTAAAGCTGTATGTGGATTGTATATTATATTGGGTTGGAAAATTAGCATGATATTAAGACAATAGTTTCAATGTGCTCTCCTGTGGGAAGTCACACAGACTTCTTTAGCCGAGTACTTACTTCTAGAATCTTTTTGGCCATTCTTTCTGGTGATAAATTGTAAAAGGAAGACATCTCTTCTATTACATCAATTTCAGGTCTGTCCCGCTGTTTAAAAGAAAGGAATTATTTAGAAAAGTGTAGAAAAATTTATCATAACTATGGGCTTTTTAATGCTTATTTCTATTGTAACAGCCAAGGGAGCACAGCAGAGACTGGTTTGGCCCTTAGAACCAAAAACGTGGATACACTCAAAGATGATGGACTGATAATTTGAAATTTTTAACAGCTGTTGGTTTATTAGGTCCTACTCAATCCTTTACAGTATGCAGTACAACTACTGTAACTGGCAACCACTTTGACAACGAGAACCAATCAAGATTTAGAGTGAAAACAATCCATTCCAACTTTAGCCAATTCTAGCCAATCAGGAGCAAGGAAAAACCCAAGATCTGAATAATGTCTGACAAACAATTTTGATGTTATCAAGAGACTGTGGGAAAGAAACATTGTGATTGGCTGAGTTCAAGATTCTACTGATTGCGATCTCTCATGACTTGCTCAAGTTTTCACTAAATCTTAATTGGTTCTCATTGTCTAAGTGGCCCAGGTTACAGTAGCAGTATTCTGGTTGTTTGGAAAAAGGATCATTAATTGTAAGTATTACTGTTATGCAGAATTTTTTTCCAAAAACATTAAAGATCAAGAATTTCCATGTTTGGTGCCTAAATACTCAAACATATCATTAATTACATGCAATGTTTCTTGTTGCCAAAATATTGAATGAAATACTCCTTTATTGCATTACCAAATACCTTTATTTTGGTTTGCCAAAGGACTGGTGCAGCATAGCCTTTCATGACCCATTCACTTTTTAGCATTTCTTTAATTGTTATACGTTTACGTGGATTCACCTGAAACACATTTGAAATACCTAGACCTTTCCTGGATTTGTTTGAGTGACCACGAAACAATGGTTCCAAGACAAGGCGGGACTTGATGAATGCAGTAAATTTATGAAAGTCCTGCCTCATCTTGGAACCTGTGATTTGCTTAATTGTCACTCAAGCAAACTGTACCATGCAAATCCAGGAAAGGTCTATTGTGGTCCAATAGAACTAACTTTATAATACTAATGTGAATACCTAACTCTCTTTTCTGTACTTGTGCTCTGATACTACCAAGTTTCAGAATCTGATTGGATAATCAGTTTTCAAAGTTGTGGTATGTGATTGGTGAAACAGATTTCTGTAAATGTGTGTATGACTGCTGTGTGCTAGGGTTTTTCACACTCAAAAACTGTTTTAGAATCAAGAGCTTAAAAAATCTAGCTAATACTTACCTGTAGTAACTGATTGATCATCCTAAGTGTTCCTGTTGAAAAAACGTTTTTATTATGATTGATAAATCAACTCTTACACATCTACATATACCCTACATACTCCTACAAACATACTACAGTAGTACATTAACTTACAGTAAGATAGTATTCTTCGGGAACTGACCTTTTGCAAGATTCATGAGTGTTTTTTAAAATATCACAGTGGTGCTTGTAACAAGGCATTTTTGGGGTTGTAAACAAACAACCTATAATGATCTTAGAAATACTGGCATTTTCTAGAAGTCTTGAAAAAGAAATCTTGTCTACAATTGCCTACAGCTGTATAATAGGAATTCTACAAGTAAAAATTTTCAAAATTTCCTAGCAAATATAGCATTTGTTTGTTTATTGACAATTTTTTTCTGAGGCCATCTACACATGGTCAGATTATGTTGAGAATTTTTCCCGCTTTGCACAAAAATGCTGTTTTACATCATTCAAATTGTCTAAATCAATTTCCCTTTTCCCCCATCACAATGTTGGTCCAACTTGGAATGGCAGTCCATTGTCTTCAAAACAACATTGACTTGAGGGGAAGGGGGGAGGTTTGGATAGCTTTATTATATGTTGAAAGTTAAAATTACATCAGCATAAAACTATTCTCAACAATTTTGTCCAAGATTGTAGTTTGCAATCTTGCCCAAAATAGCCTCATTTTCAAAATGTGCCTGCAATAATTTTGAAAGCAGTCAGACATGCATCTCAGAAAACATCTGTTTACAGTATGGTCCTTTTCCCATGGAATACCCAGCTGTTATCTCTGAAGAATTCAAAGGAAGCCTGTAATGCATGTTATGTTGGAATCAATATGTACCATAAAATGGAATAATTTAATATAAATCCCTAAATACCTGGGGAAAGCCATGAGGGAATGTCATATTCTCCTTTCTGTGACAGAAAAAAGAAACAAAATAAGAATGGGTGGACATTTTTTCACTTCACTTTCCATTTAATTAACACTTTTATTTATTTTTCTAATTAGTATTCCGTCTTATATAAATAGCTCAGATTTTGTAAATTCTTCACTGACAATGGCAGCAGGAACTGCCGAAACATGTTTAAATTTAAATTTATTTTGTTGTTCTGGAAAGTTTTTACTCATTTTTTCACTTGAGACAGAGATGACCCATTATTTTGGCAAATGAATCTTTTTTTAAGATATAATGGTCTGGTAAATAGCAAACTAAATGCAACTTTCAACTAAAACAATGGTTTATGACACACTTAAGGAGGCTAGAAAGGGTATTTAACTTTGGTCTTAGTGATTTACTTTTGGTTTTAGTGACCTAAAAAACATTTTTTGGCTTAGTATATAACAGTAAGTCAACCTGTCAAATAAATGAACATGAAGTAAGGATTTGAATGAATATGGAAATATGACGTATAACGTTGCTATGACAACAATAGAGCACTGATAAGACAGCCTAAATTTCACATTTAAAAATCATAACTTGATAACCGCTAGGTAGAATTTGCTAAAAATCAGCATCTTTAAACCTTGTAGCCTAATCTTTCGTTTTTATGAAAAAGAAAAAATTCTGTAATAGGAAATCCATAAAAATCAACCATATCACTTTTAAGAAGTTTCTCTATTCAGAATTTTTTTATTTTTCATTTGCAGTTTTTAATATTTAAATGAAAACCACATGCAAAAATTAAGGAACTTTTACTGAACTGTTTTTGAATTATTCAAGATTAACTGACGAAAGTTTTGAGGAACAAAATTTTGAAAAAGACAATAGTTATATGTCATCCTTAAAGTGTGCGCACGTTTATATAAAACCCTTTGGAGTCTCCTTAAAGATAAATTTTACATTACCTGGATAAGTCTGTATAATTTGTAAGTATTTTCATCATCAAATGGGAGGAATCCACAAACAAGTGCATACAACAAAACACCCATGCTCCACAGATCAACCTAAAAGAAATCATTCTTTAATTATGCATTAGAGACTGATGTAATTGGTTTACTGGCTGGCCAATACATGCATTCACGATGAACAAGAAATCAAATACAGCACATGTGATGAAGTTTGTTGTAAGTGCCCACTTAATCAAACACTGAATTCTTAATATTACCTGAGAATTCTCAAGAATTCCTAAAAATTCTCAGCCTTTATATGTGGTAATAATAATATTCTCAACATTTCCAAGCTTTTCCCAATCATGAAAGTGTGATTCCTAATTATTCCCAGGAATTCCAAGCATATATAAGTTTGATGCTAAAATTTAATTTGCATACTTGAGAATTGTTGGGAATTCATAGGAATTCCAAGGAAACTGGGAATCCTTTTTGCGAGGGTAATGAAGAATATAGAGTATATTTTACAGCTAGGGCATTGCATGTATTGGGTGGCAAAGCAAAAACAAAAAGTCTAACCCTTTCAATATTCAAACTGAGTGCACAGCATTAAAAAAGCAACCAACATGTATGGTTGTTTTTCATAAAACTAAGTAAAAAAGGAATTAGTTTAGATCTTGATAAACATTTAACTAAGAAAAAAATAAACACAAGCAGTTTTGGACATTTTGATGATATCCTATCATCATTTTCAACAACATTTAATAACAGGTCAAGTGTGAATTATATAATAATGACAAGTAAAATATGTACACCTTAAAAATTTTTTTTCACCAACTCCAATTGAACGTTCAGTGTTGGTTTCAAATCCCTGATGAGTAATATTCAGTAAATTAAGCAGTAAAATTTTGAACAACAGCGTTTTAAGATGGTATTGTTGTCCTAAGTCCTGTGTGTCTATTGTGTTGAAACAATAGATGTTTGCCGATTGATGAAGTTGATCTTTTGTGCTCTTCTATTCTCTGGTATAGATGTTGTCTCATGTAACCGATTTAGCATGCATCACACACACCACATTGAAATTTATAGACCACACTGTGTAAGAGTGCTCACCTCTCAACAATGCAACCTGGGTTCAATTCCTGCCAGACTCTGTGTTGTATGTAAGTAGAATTTTTGTTTGTCCTATCTCTTGCTTCAAGGGTTTTTCTCCAGGTTCTCTGGTTTTCCTCCCTCCACAAAAATTAACTTCTAAATTCCAATTCGATCTGAGAGATATTTAAAAAAATGGCTAACCACTAATATCTCCTTTCACACTATATTGCATTAAAGTTGCTAGTTTTATAATTTTTTCATGTGTAACTCACTTACACTTTTGTGGGTCCTACAAACAAACACTGAGGTCCTGTTTACTAGTTGTTATAATTACTGTATTTTACATTTTAGCAACATCAGGAATATAACAAATGACATTGAGGTGAGTAGCCTTGTGTAGGGTGGCATGGGTGGCGTACGCTGCTAATGCGTCATCTCACCGCTGTGAGTCCAACAGGTCAGGTCACTGGGTCAAACCCTGAGGACGGCACATGTGATTGATGTGTTGTTCTCTCTCTCTTGCCATGAGGGTTTTTCTACAGGTTCTACGGTTTTCCTCCCTCCATAAAAATCAACTGTGAGTTTGAGAGTTGTGTGTAGAGATTATTGAATGTAGTAAGGAATGAGTACGGAGAGTACATGGCCCCACAAGCTGCTAGCTTTAAACATGTATAAATGTAAAAATAAATGTATAAATAAAAAGATTATTATTATTATTATTATTCACTGTATTAAATAATATATTACCTAAATGAAATAATGAGTAAATACATATGCTTGATATAAATAACTAACATGTCACAAACCTCATTTCCAAAGTATGGCAACCCAGATACCAATTCTGAAAGATTCCATTTGAATGATTCAGTATTTCCCCAGGTTTTTAGGGGCAAATTATTTTTCATCATATAGAGTGCCTTTCATAAACCTCAAATTTGGTGCCAGTTGAAAACATGCATCTAGGCAAGTGTCTGAACCCTTTAAGACAGTTGTGATCTTATTCCAAACAAATATGGTGAGAAAATTTCTGATGATGAGAATAATTTTGATTGATGGAAGCCTAAATGCAGGTTTTAGACTGGCTCCAAATTTGTCAAGGTCTCATCAAGTAATTATAAAAGGCACTGTAATAATTGGAAGAGAGACTATACCTGGTGCTGCATATGCAGGGGAACCACAGCATGTTTCCAGCTGTTCAGTCATTCCTCCCTCAGGTTTAGCAACAAGACCAAAGTCGATCAGTTTAATATTCTGAAAGAAATGCCAAGGAAAAATGAATAAATTACCTAGATGTAGGTTGGGTGGGTGGCAAAATGTTGGCCTCTGATTGCTGTGGCTTCAACTCTGAACTCAGGCACTAAATGTGAGTTGAGCTTGTTTTATGTTGTTCTCTCCTTTGCTAGGAGTGTTTTTCTTCAGTTTTCCTCAATCTGCAACATGTGAGTTGACCATTGTGTGAAAAGTAAATATTAATGTACACATAGAGGAGAATGTAAGCGAACTGTCACATTGAAGAGCCCCTCTCAGGGACTGCAGTTTTTTTATGTTACACAAAAATCTATCATCAACTACATTCCTTATATAAAAGCAAAAAGAATTGCAAACTTACTTGATCTTCATCTAGAAGTAAATTTTCCTGAAAAAGATAAAATTTTACAGTCAAGGATGATGAAGTTAAAATAAAGATTAACACAAGAAGTCAATGTTTCGAAGCCACCATGACTTCATTATCAAGAAATGAAATTAACTGGTGTGTTATGTAAATATATATCTACAAAAACAATAACTACAGTGTTCAATAAAAAGATCATTCAAACAAACACATTGGCACTTTGAATGACCTTTGTATTGAACACTATAGCTATTGTTTTTTGCAGATCTATAATTTAATTTACAAAATTTTTTTCAGTTAATTTTAGGGTCATGGTACTCTTTGTTCACTTGATTTGAAGTCTTTTGTTTCATTGTGTTCAAAAGTAATGCTGAATTTCAAATATTTATTGATTTAGAAGGATTTTATATTTTTTTGAAACAACAGGATTTTGAGGAATTTGATCAATGACTAGCTTATCTGCTTTAAATGGGATTTTTTGCTTTTGTATGCAAGTTATTTTGAAATGTTTGATCAAGTTCATGCTTTGATGTCACAATTCAAGACAAACCCACAAAACAATGATGACCGTGAACCATAAATTTCATTTCATTATGATGAAGTCATGGTGGCTTCAAAACATCTTTTTTTTTTGCGTTAATCTTTATTTTAATTTCATTTCCAAAATCATTGTTAATAAGGTTGCAAAGTTTCAGAAATAATTGAGATATTCTTATGCAAATCTTTAGTACTCTGCAAAACATTGACAGTTAGATTAGGGGCTGAAGAACCAATCACTGTTTAGAAAAGTAATTACACAAATAATTCATTTTCCCATTTTTTCATCCTTCTATTCATTTGTTTATTTGTACTTACAGGTTTAAGATCCCTGTGTGCATAGCCTTTATCATGGATATATGCGACAGCTGAAATAATCTGCCGAAAAAAGCCTCTTGCTTCATCCTCCTGACAAACAAAACAGAGAGAAATTGAAACAATTACAGTCATGTGCACATTCTAACTGGGGCCACTCAGACAAACATAAACAAAGATTTAAAGTAAAAACAATGCATTTGAACTCATTTTGTAAACGTTCCATAGTTAGTGTATGTTACATCTTAAGTATTTTGTGAAAGTTACTACGGATGTCAGCCAACTGCCGAACCAAGACAAAAAAACACGTTATGATTTAGTCTGAAAACGTTTACATTTTTGTCTGCATTCCTTTTTGCATGTGGCTTTTTTTGGGTGGTATTCTTTTCTTATGCCATATTTCACATGAGAATGCAAAAAAAAAAGCCACGTGCAAAAAGGAATGCAGACAAAAACGTAGACATTTTGAGACTAAATCGTAACATGATTTTTTGTCTCGGTTTGGCAGTTCGCTGACATCCGTAGTAACATGTACCCACCTTAAGACGGTCTTTAGCTACAATGTAGTCAAAAAGCTCTCCACCCTGTGCATACTACAAAGAACAATAAAGTAATCATAAGAACTGAAATACCGGTATCTTTTTTTGTTATGGTCCCTTTCATAATTACTCAACCTCCAAATTTGGCACCAGTTGAATAAAAAATTGTGCGTTTTGGATTCTGTCAATCAAAACTTTGAGGATAACTAAATGCAATCTGAATGATTTGAACCCAATAAAACTTGTGATCCTATTCCAAACAAATGTGGTGAGGAAATTTCTTGTCTCTCTCTGTTAAGGAGTCATTATGCATTCTTGATTGACGGAACCCTGAAAGCATATTTTAGACTGGTGCCAGATTTGTCAAGGATGCATGAAGGTGCTGTAAACTTGCTGCAGCTTACAATTTCAGATTTCATTATCATTTTCAATTTTTAAATTAAATTTAAAATTGTGTTTCCTTTATCCTCAGGGCTGCTTGCACTAAAACATGATGTTCACCTGTGATCAAATAATTATTAAAAGGGTCATTACCTATACTTTTCACAGCAGTTGGCCTTAATTTCTGGTCACCTTTAATGACTACCCTTATGACACCAAAGAATATCTTAATGTCCCATACAACCATAGATAGTTATTCATGATGGATTACCTCAAGAATCATATAAATATTTTCTGCTGTTTCTATGACTTGGTAAAGCTGACAAACGTGTTGATGACACAAATCCTTCATTGCTCCTATTTCTCTCTTAACCCTGGGGAGGTCATGCTGAATTAAAAAACATGGGAAAAAAATGACACTTAAACATAACTTATATGTCTAATTTTTTATCAGATTGTTTGATTATCTTACCCCTAATGCTGCCTTGTTCATCATTTTTATAGCAACCTGAATAAATAAATGAATTCTTTATATTTACCAGTAGATGGAAATACAAATTTAAGATGAAAATCATGCTAGTTTCATTTCTAATACAATCGCTGGCTTTGCTTGAATGGCCACAAAACAATGGGTTGTTTTACAAATGGAATATAGAATGTCCAACCAACAAACTCAAATTCATAAGATTCTTTAGTTCATTGCTGTTATCGATATTTTTCTTAATGTATCTTTAGAATGGATTTATTCTAAGACAGACATTTACAATTTTCAGCAAACTGGTTTCTGTTCTAGCGGTATATCAAAAATACATTTTTGGTTTTCCAATGTAGCAACAGTAACTAGGGAGGTTGAATAATAAATGTGGGATCAGTATATTTGGTCCACTATCACTCATACACACACCCACCCACTAACACTACATATATTATATACTCTCTACACACACTAAACTCATGTTGATTTTTAATCCACAGAAACCAAGATCACAAAATAGTTTCAAATAGTATATATATGTATTTTAAAACTTATTTATAATAAAATCATTGACCTAGAATGCTTGGATGCTGCATTTTCATAGTGTCATGGCTTAGATTCACACACAACATTAATGCTTTAAAATGAGAGAATGATCTATAACCTAGATCTATGATACTAAAACAAACAGCATGAATAGAAGTAAGGAAATCATTCCAACTGTGCGAGGTTATTTTTTATCTAATCACGATTATGGTACACAGGATGACATACCTACTTTAATATTTTTTATGAACACATTTTCTAAAATAAAATTTTCATTAGCAGAGAAGGGATGGAATGTCTCTATAATTCATTTGTCATGGTCTTGCAAAATTGACAAAAAATTATACAGTGTTTCTTGAAGTGAGATGTAGATACTAGCACCCTAATCATATTTAACTATGCCCTAATGTAATGACATTTTCAGATAGACAAGGAAATGAATTTACCTTCAGGCCAAAATAGAATGATTTTTAAAAATGTTTTTATTATTTTATTTGTTTGTTTGTTTGTTTGTATTCAAAATCTAGAGAAGCAAGTTTAAGTTGATCAATACATGTTAGCAGGGCTTTCATTAAAATTTTAAGAATGCATCTAGTTTATTAAAGTAGCCAGCTGTCACAGAAAAGGAGTTGTACTCTGCTCATCATGAAATAGACAGCAGTAAGAGCTAAAGTAAAATCAACTCATCAGTAGCTGCCTTGTATATAAACCTCTTTAGTCATATTAATTATAAATGGACTAACTTTATCATTCTACAAAATATTTTGTCTGATATGCATTTCTAAGGGACACCAGAATGAATATTGATGGGAGAAAGCAATAGATTTTATCTTCCTAATGGCCATTATAACCAATATAACCATGGCATTATTATGTTTATTCAACATCTGTTTTCTTGCAGATCGTATTAACTATTTTAGCATAGATATGATAAGAATAAGGATAAGAATATTATCCTTATGTTCAGTATGTGAGTAATAGTCTTTACTTTTCAAAGGTTTAAGATAAAATTAAATAAAGAAAGATATATATAATAATGAATAAATTAAATGGTATAATTATTTATATACAGAAACCAGATCAAATAGGTTTTATTTCATTGTAATGATTTGCTACTTAAACCATTTTTGTTTTACATTTATTTTGCCTAGCTTTGGACCCACATGGTGATTTTCAGGGCAGTCAAATATTAGATCAGCCCTTGGGTTGCATGTTTCAAGGTCCAAAATACACTGATATATTTAGAACACAAGTCAAAAAAAATAAAAGATTGATTTTTTTGAACCCTTACTGCACTTATCAGTTGAGCTTGGAACGGCCATAGTTTTATTGATAAGTTTTATTGTAGATGATCAATGTTGTCAAGGTCACATTGGCTTGTTACTGTGTAGACAATTCTCATGTGCATAGACTGACTGATTGGTTATTTTTGGACGGACATCATCTACAATAAAACTTATTGATAAAACTATGGCTGTTCCAAGCTCAACTGATAAGCGCAGTAAATAACCAAAAGGTATATCTAAGTCAGGGCACAGCTAACTCACAGATGAAACTGGAATTTAGCATACATGTTGGTTTTTGTGGTGGGGCGGAAAACTGGAGAACCTGGTGAAAACTCTTTGAAGCACATAACAGGAGAGAACCAACAAACACCTCTACTGACACACAATGCAGAGTTGAAGAATTGTCCAAAGTGGTAATAGGTGAAACAAACAGTGACATATAATTGCATGCTTTCAAAAATTTGACCCATATCTGACCTTTTCTCCTGTAAGTTGGTGTATGCCAAGTTTGACCTTTGCAAATCCACCTGACAAAAAAAACATCCAATATGTGACAATTAATGCATAAACTACAAGAGAATTACCAACCTTGATAAATAGATTTTTAAGTTTGTTTGTAGCTAATTTAATAAACATTAAGCACACTGGTACATATTGCTTTATAATTTGTCCTAATATGTTTTTGTAGTACGTGTTTGGAAACAAATCGAATGAGTAACCATCAAAGGAATTTTATCACACATTGTCTACTAAAACACTCCTCCAAATAAAAAAAAAACACATTTCTTTGCATTCTGAATGAATTTTTGAAAGAAAACATATCTTAAATGTAAAATTATCTTGTGCCCAAAATGGATTTAAATTATATTTAGGGGCTAATATTCATAAAAACGAATTAAAACGAATATTCATGCTTCCTGATGTTGACAAATGAGCAATCTGTATAAGATTTTAATTACTAATATGCTCAACTTATATAAAGTGAGATATGCTTTTATAAAATGCATGCTTTAGTCACTGTTTAAAATTAATTATTTCATTTACTGCCAGAACAAATTTGTACATTGTCAGACAAAACCAATAATGTACTATTATATAAAAAACTTCTTAAATTAAATAAACACTGTTTCACTATGCTGATATTTAAGCTAATAGGCAGTCAAAATATAAACTCTAAGGGCAAGGTAGCATAAACACAGACCCTCAGTAATTCAACAACGAAACGTTCAATCCAAAGTCTAAATAAGCTTAATGTTTCGCGAAAAATTGACACAAAAATAGATATTGTAATACAAAGTTTTAGGGCAATATGATAGAGTGTATTTAAATGTTTGGAACGGTAGATCGAGAGACAAATCTCGACTGATTAAAAATGGAATCAAATGCGACACTAACGTATCGTCGTTGAGTTATGGAATAAAACAAGTTAAATTACAGCTCCATTGATCACGTTTTTTTCTAACATCAGATCCAAACTTACCGCTCCCAATGGTTTCTTTTACATCGTAGTGCTTTGTTAGCTCTTCAGGGAAAGTAAGAGACGGCATTTTCGTTCAAATTTTGGAAGTACTGATCGCTTACAGCAGGATTCCAAAAATCCTTCTCCCGGAAGAACCCAAAGTAGGTTATTGTTGACCACCTATTCCTTCGAAATTTCGCCCTTTTTTGGCCTTAAAACTCGGAAATATTATGGAATAACACTTAGGTTTAAGTATCTAAATCCTCCAGGGTATTTTTGGATGTTAGGATTGAAGATTTAGGAAGTGTTTCAGCCACCTTGGCAATCGACCGCTCGATTTTATCCCTCGCCTCAATTTACAACCGATCACATTTCCAAGTTTGAAATTCGTTGATTGACGTATATTTTTGACAACCAACCAATTAGAAGTCGAGTTCGATCAATGAATGGCTTTTTCAAGATGTTTGGGCTTAGTCTCTCGCGGCATTGTCTTTCAAAAAGAAAGAAAGAAAGAAAGAAAGAAAGAAAGAAAGAAAGAAAGAAAGAAAGAAAGAAAGAAAGAAAGAAAGAAAGGAAGAAAGGAAGAAAGGAAGAAAGGAAGAAAGGAAGAAAGGAAGAAAGGAAGAAAGGAAGAAAGGAAGAAAGAGAGAGAAAAAAAAAGGAAAAATTAAAAAATAAAACAAAAAATGAATGAGTCTATAAACAAGAAAAATTTGAGATAAAGAAGGTATAATTTTCATAATATATTTTTCTATTTTCCTTTTTTTGTTATTAATTCCTTTAATTAAATTTCTTCTTATAATATTTCTCTTACCTTTTTCATTTTTGCAGTTTATCATTTTTTTAATTTGTAAAATCCTCATCCTCCTTCCCTTTCTTTTCCCTTATTCTCATTTTCTTTAATTCCCAGTTTTCTCTTCCCTTCCCTCTCTTATATTTCATCCTTTTTCCCAACCAGTGACAAGGGAGTGCCACAGCAAAACGTAAAAATATGTTATTAAAAAAATAAAATCTAATTTATATTAGCTGTGAATTATTAATAAATTTCAAATTAGTCACAGATCCCTTAAATCAAAGCTGGATCGATTAAAAAATCGTTTCTTTTTTTCATCCTTAATCGGTAAAGACACAATAATGTACTCAAGGTCCTGTTCGCTAATGGATATACTAAAATTATAATCAAGTTATCGCAAGAACATCTACTCAAGAAAATCCAAATGGCTGTTAGAAGTGTTTTCGTATGTTGCTGTTTCATATTATATTTTTGTTCTCGGTCCATTGCAGATACCAAATCAACCGGTGAGTCTCACTGAAACAACCCGACATGAACACTTGTCATTAACTAAATGTTCAACTCTTTTGTACAAATGTTTCATGTTAGGGGATTTACTGTTTCAAGACAAAAACATTTCCGTGATTCGATCCAAAAAACGCTCTTTTCTCTCTAGATTATTTAATTAGTTTTTAAAAGTGTTTACATGCTGTACCATCGTATGCCTTGGCACAGTCGTTGAGAAAAAATATAGCTAAATATATGACCATGTATTGAAAAAGATTTTTCTTGATGGATCACATGTGTTTAAAAGGAAAAGTTAGGCTTTAAAATTCAAAATAAATACTTTCTATATGAAATATCGACATTTACAAATTTCCCCACGTGTTAACCTCACTAGTTACAATTCCAAAAGGCCAAACAACCAGTTGTTCTCGTACGGGTGGGTATTTTTATAACAATAAAGGCACAGTTATAATCATTGTAATCTAATATTTTTTATTGTGTTTAAGGTTACATTAGTCTTGGGTGCTGGTCCATTGATGGGGACTTGATTCCAAGCGTAGAAGACACAGACGATGAGCTAGATGGATCTTACTGGGACAGGTTAAAATTACAAATCAGCTTTTTCATGATTCAGTCATCAGCAGGGACCACGGAGAGAAGGAGGAGGAGGCAGCTAAAGAGCTATAACGTCCCCAGTCATTTTGGCCATTTTGAATTTTGTATCAATCATAAGCGCTCTGTGGAAATTTTGTATTGTCCCTCCTCCACGGTCAGTTACACTGGATATCTATTAATAACAAAACTTCTTAAAACTTCTTGGCCAAGAAGTATAAACTCGATTTACCATCCAAAGGTTTCAATTTGGCAACTTTTCCCCTGAAGATTAATGCCGTCTTGAGTACTCTTATATACACAATATTAATGGATTAGTCCTTATGAGCTCATCCCCTTCCTCTGCCTTCCCACAGTATACCACTTACTCGTCTCCCTTCTTCCCCGACACTTTACCATACAATTATTCTATCCATCCGAACTTAAATTAAATCCCCATTTAGTCCTTATCAATGTGATCATTACTTGGGTCCGAATACTCGGTATGAATCTCAAATATTCTCTGAACATTTTAGTCCCCCAACCCAAATTCAAAATTGGCTCCACGGTCCCTGATTATTGCTGAATGGCTTTAGCTTATATATCAGGGGAGGATCAAGGAATTTTTCTAGGGGGAGTGCATATATTTGCTGTTCGGACGTGTACACCCACAGAATCCTCCTGTACCATGGCCACCCTTTTTATAAATAAAACTGAATAAAAATAAATTGATTCTGAATGATAATTTGTCTTGGAGTTGAAAACAAAAATGGTTCCAGTATATTTTAAATTTAGAAACCATTTAATATACTTTCCTGTTGGGTCTTTGTTGCCTGTAGGGTCCAACCTGTCTTAAAGTGTGCTTGGGCTGCCAAGGATCTTGGGTATACCATGTTCGCTGTACGAAATGGAGGGGAATGCTTAACTAGTACCAGTGTCTCTAAGGTCTATAAACAGCACGGCCAGTCAGATGAGTGTGACGGCGGGAAGGGTGGGCACGAGGCTATGAACGTCTATGAACTAAAAGGTACGCATGAATACGTAAGATAAACTCGCACACACTCAGCTTTCTTGCCTTTTTGGCAGACACACGATGCGATATCGCTGGCGACATTTTTTTTTGGGGGGGGGGGGCTCACAAGGAGCAATATTTCTTGCCACGTCGCACGAAATTTGAATACGGTCGGTTACCAAGGCTTTGTCTACAATTAAGCTATCAAAACAAAATTATTGTCTGACGTGTCGTCGCAAGCAACATCGCAGAGGTGTACACGCTGTGAAATTTGTTGCGCGCGAAACTACTTTTTTAGACGTGAGCGCAATGTCGCAGGGGTGGACACACGGTGCGATTTCGCCTTTGCAAGCAACGTCGCATTTAACCTCCCCTTAAATTTTTTAAAATTTTTAATAAATAATTTTGCTTTTTCGCTTTTTAAGGCAAGCTTTCAGACGTTGTGGATTTTGAAGGAGACGTGATATTGTCCAAAGTCCAACAAGCAATGACAATGCCAACACATTACGATAATGACGTAGCAAGTAAAGGAGTATGGACGAAAGCAGACTTCAAATGGCCAGATGGAGTTGTACCATACTTTATTCCTCCCAAACTAAGTAAGAGATCCTAATACATCTAAGCTTGAAGAGATGGGCAGTTAAACCATGTGGGATAGGCTCAATAAACGTATAATGAAAGCGTTATAGGTAAATTACGAGCCTTGAAACGTGTAATGACAGAAGATTGTGGGATCCAGCCAGTTAGCTAGATACACCGTGCTGACGAGGCCCAATACAGGCCGAAACAGCTGTCCACGGCTTCTGGTTTAGCTGGCTATCTCTATTACATGACTAGAAGTTGTCAAAGGCCTCAGTGCAGTCTTCTTCTGTCATTACACGTTTCAAGGCTCGTAATTTACCTAAGCTTGAATGCCAATTTTTACTCATTTTTAACTTAACTGAAAAAAAGCCATTTAAGAAATCCCTTACAAACCCGGTAAACTACGGAATCAATCTAACTTCTGGAAATAAACTCTAGAGAGAGATGACAGGGGGTTAACATGGTGTAACATAATACAGTTTGTCTTATCAATTGATACATTTTCATTTTAAAAAGTTTGCCTGCGCGCAATGCATCAGGCTGAAAACTGAATTTCATCGACCGGTTTAATAAATATGCAGCTATTCATGCAAATCCTGTCAGTATTTGATTTGCACATGCTTAAGTGCGCTTCCACAACCAGTCCAACCAGACTGACTTAGACTGAAAATGTCAGTGCGACTACTGTAAACGTGGCCACTTTGACAACGAGAACCAATCAAAATATAGTGAAAACAATGCATTCCAACTTTAGCCAATCTTAGCCAATCAGGAGCAAGTAAAAAAGCCAAGATCTGAATAATGTCCGACAAACAATTTTGATGTTATCAAGAGACCGTGGGAATGAAACATTGTGATTGGCTGAGTTCAAGATTCTACTGATTGTGATCTCCCATGATTGGCTCAAGTTTTCACTCTAAATCTTGATTGGTTCTCTTTGTCTAAGTGGTCTCGGTTACAGTACTCGCACTGTAACTACTGAAATTATTTTTCCTTAGAAAACCATCAACTTGTGCAGAAGATGTTGTCTGGTTTTAGACATTGGGAGGAACAAACGTGCGTCAAGTTTGTGCCAAAGAAACATCATCGTGACTGGGTGGAACTAGTAAGAGAAAAGAACCCAATGAGTATAAGGTATTTAAACTCATTACTTTTAACATTTGCGCGTCAATATATTATGTGTAAGCGGGATTTCGTACGGGACACAAAGCGCGAATCCCGTTAAAAAACGGGTCGCGCGCAAAGCTCCTCTGGGCCCTGTGATTTGCGTCGTCACATCGTCAAAATTGTTTTGGAGTTACAAGCTGCAACAATTATGCTGGTGAGGTGACGCAAACCGCTTGATTAATAAAATTCAAGTAAAGTCTATTGTGAGCTTGTTAAAAGATCTTGGTTACAGGACTGAATAAGAGTCCCTTGCTAAAGAAAAACATACGAAAAACAAAACAAGCGCGCATTGTAGAAGTTTTTGCTTTGTTTTGTTTTGCGCGCGGCAAACTTCAGACTGCATTATATTCTTAAATACTATGGTGGACCTACATTACTTGCTTTTTCAGATGCGCATCGGCAATTGGTCGTAACGGTCGTAAGCAACAGATGAGGCTTGGTGACTTATGTCCAGCTGGTAGTGTTATTCATGAATGGGGACATGTACTGGGACTTTGGCACACCCAGTCCCGACCTGACAGGGAAGATTATGTGAAAATCTTGTGGAAAAATATCATACCAGGTAATTATGTCCACGCCTCTCCACAATGTATGTTAATGATATGATTATAGAAACTACAGTATCTTTAATTCCAGCTGGCGGATTTAGGTTAGAGGTGCAGGGGGCGCGCTTCCCCGGACGACTTTGTGCCCTTTCTTCACTGTTTGACTGCTAGAATGCCTTGCACCTCTACCACTGTACCCCCTGAAGAAAATTACTAGCCCCTGTACCTCTGAAATCCCTCCCAAAGAGAAAATTCTTGCACCGTCCCGACCTCCTGTAGAGTTCAGGACTGGATATAGGGGGTTCCGCAAACGCGCCCAAAATTAAAATAGCCAGAAAACAGCCGGATTTCAGTTAATTCTTCAATTGTACGCAACCCTATGCAAAATGAAGTTAAGACTGACCCTGTGGTTTATTGAGAAAGCAACAGCTTTGCCATAGAAATTGCTTATAGTCCCAAGTTTATAGTCTTTTAATTTATCTAAACATATTTTCCATAGCTTGTCTAAAATTTAACCGCACAGATTTTAGTTAACTAACATGCGTTGCAAATATTTGGTTACCCTTTTTAGGAGCGTCCCCTCAATTCAAGAAGTACAGCCATGGCGTATCTGACACCTTAGGAGTTAAATACGACTATTCAAGTATAATGCATTATGGAAAGGATTTCTTTGGCAAGTTATCTAAAGACAAGTCTCGCATCCTCACCACAATCAAGACAAAAGATCCGAAATACCAAGATGTTATTGGTCAAAGAAAGTATTTGTCGAATGGCGATCTTCTTCTAATAAATAGAATGTATGGCTGTCCAGGTAAGAGCTGTCTCTGCAGCTAACGAGAGTTTGGAGAAAAATAAACCACGAGTGTTTTGGAGAAAAATAAACCACTTTTTGAAATATTTGTGTCAAGCTCATTAAATCTAATTCAAATATCCTGTGAGATGAATAAATTATTTCTGAGACTTACAAAGAAGCGACTAAAATGTTTCAATTAAATTTATATTTTTACTATAGAGAATCTATATTTTATTTTAAAATTCATCATTAATTAGTTCAATTTTAAGTTTATTAAAATTTGTAAAGTGTTTTTGAAACTTTCCGGAGACAAATTAATAAACCATTTTTTGACAGTATGGTAATCAAGCTCATTAAGTCAGCTCAAAATTCATGTGGAATGAATAAATTATCTCTATTAATTATGAAAAGCCACCGAAATGTTTCACATCTCAGTTCAGATACTAGTAATTTTTTTTTACTATAGAGATTGCATATTTTGTTTTGGAATTCATCAATCTTTAGGTTTTTTTTTAACTGAAGCTTGTAAAGTGTTTTTGAAACTCTTTGGAGAAAAATAAAATAGTTTAAAATTCATGTGGTATGAATAAATTATCTCTGTGACTGACGAAGAAGCCACTAAAATGTTTCAAATCCCAAGTGTCGAATATTAAAAACTGCATCCCGTATAGTATGGATGGATTTTTTTCTGCAACTTCTCTTCGGTTATGAAACACTTTCTTAATTGTTTTTGAAAATAGATTTTCCGTATATGTGGAGAACTAAAGAATGGGGTGCCTGCTCGACGCCATGTGGTACCGGAACAAAAAAGAGAGATATTTATTGCGCAAAGAAGGATGGAAAGAAAGTGTCTGATAAAAAATGTAAGCACACGCGATTACCCAAGAAGAGACAGAAATGCTACGGAAGAAAATGCCGTAAGTAATTCTAACCGATATAACACGAGTTGAACGGTGCTATCCGGAGTATTCTTGCTTAACGGACTTGGTTGGTGCTCACACCGTGACAAGGGCCAATTTAAAGCGTCAATAAAATCATATTCCCTACAAACAAAGAAACATGTAGCGGAAATCAGACGAACAAAATCACATACATACATTGGAAACTACTGAAACACGTCCCAACAACATCATTTCATGTCCGGGCCCTTGAAGCCGCAAAACAGCGTTATGATCGTAAGCCGACTAAGTGTTTCCGCTACAAGGACCCACAGCAAGGGTATAAATACAATTTGCCATAAATAAACGATATTATCAAATTCCTTTTTGGTGATTGTAGGCATCCCATTCAATGTAGTTGTGTATTAATTTTTTTTTAATATTCGCTGCTCTCAGGTACCTGTCCTCGGGGGTGGCACAGATTCAAAGAAGCCTGCTACTACTTGCAACTCACACACAGTGACTGGAGCAAAGCACAGAGGAGTTGCTTGCAAAAAGGCTCAAGTCTTGCAGCAATTCGTGATAACGAAGAGGAAAAAGAAATAAGAAAATATATAAAGAGTAAAAATCTACAGACACTGTACTTTTGGATAGGTTAGTTAATTTGATTACATTCGATTTGTTTGTCTGTCTGTCTGTCTGTCTGTCTGTCTGTCTGTAGCCTCCAGTCACAGACCACTGTCCGTCCGTCGGTCTGTCGATCTGTCGATCTGTCGGTCTGTCGGTCTGAAGTGTCCGTCGATCTGTCGATCTGTCGGTCTGCAGGTCTGTATCTGTCAATCACTGTAAATTCTTCTTAAACAGGAGCAAAGTACAATTTTCCAAACGGGAATTTCATGTGGACAGATAAAACTAGCATCCATTTTCACGCATGGAAGAAAGGAGAACCCCGCTGGGGTATGGACTGCGTAATCCTAATGAATCATAAAAACTGGGGAACAGACAATTGTGCTGGTAGACGGTGTTCTATTTGTAAGAAAGGTAAGGGATTTTAGCTGCAATATATGAAAGAAAAATGGCTTCCTTGACCGCACAATATTTGAGTATATTTTTCTATTGGGCTTCTCTCTCGCTTCAGAGTTTTTCCTCCGCTGTTCCTCACTTTCGAAAAGCATTTTCTAACACATTACATCAAATTCTCTCCTTTATATTTCAGAATTACGTGATTATAAATTACCAAAAGTAAATGGGACTAAGCAATCCGAATACAAGTGGTACTCTAAGGAATGGAGCAAATGTTCTGTAACGTGTGGTGGTGGACAGAAACACCGAGAGACGTTCTGCGCTAGAAAAAACGGCACTGAAAGAGCTCATTATTATAACTGCACTGGTAAATAAAAATGAGTATTGTATAACTAGTTTTGTTCTTCAAGACATTATGGGTATATTAAGGCATTATGCATGGAACCTGGTGTATTACTGTTAAACTTCTAGCAATACGTATCGTATTATATGGGTGGCGTAGCCGTGAGAGTGCTTACCTCTCTCCTCGATCTTCAATCACTTTCCATAGCTAGTACCGACTTGTCGAACGCTTCTGTAAAGGTGCGATAATATCGTGCAACTTGTCGTACGACATGTTGTGTTGCAAGTTGCAGAGAGAATGTTACTCGTATTACCACTTCGCGTGCAACACATTTTCGTTGTTGCACGAATCTTTCTCAACACTTCACAAGAAAGAAAATTTGTTGTACACAAAGTAATACGAGCAACATTCGCTCTCCATCTTACAACCCAACAAGTTGTACAAGTTGCGCGACAAGTTGCACGAATTTGCTGCTCGTATAACTGCACCTTAAACAAGCTCCTTACGCAAACGTTTATTAATTTCATCATTAACGTTGCCTACTCTTCTTCATTCCTTCTACCTACAAAGGTTTCAGTTATCGCATGTTTAATATTTAATAGTCAATTCTTATTCCTAATATTTAGAGACTCCACCAGATGCTTGGAAAAACTGCAATTCCCAACCTTGTCCATCTCCATACAGGTGGTATAGTAAAAAATGGCAAAAGTGTTCGGTGACTTGCGGAGGGGGATACCAAAGGCGCGAAATCATTTGTGCTACGAAGGCAAAGCTACCCACTGCATGGGAGATGTGCAATCATACCAAGACCCCAGTGTTTCAAAGAAGGTACATTAATAAGATTGCGCATTACTGATGGATCATGAGTGTGGTAAAAATAGCTTCTGATATTTTTTATTAAAACTATCAACAACTTTTTGTATATTAGGTGCAACACTCAACCTTGTCCAACAACAGCAACTTGGAATGTCCCTGAATGGAAGGTATCTATTCTATATATGACTCAGTCTGCATTTTCCATACTTTCATGGGTTAATTCTACCTATCGCAGGACCTAGCAAAACGAGGACATATTGTGGCGGCAACACTGTGTTGCTTGCAAAACTCGGCAACAAAGTTGTTCCGCTCGGTGTGGACAAAACGAATGTTTCTGAAATTTCTCACTAACATTTTTTGTGTCCTGGATTTAAAATTTATGTCCGCCACAATGTTTCACATACGGAGATGGGGTTGCCGACATAGTGTTTCCTCGTTTTGCCGGGGTCGCATTCTTGATTGAGTTTCTGATGTTCTCTGTTATAACGAGGCATTATAATGAATATGATACCTCTTTGAGAATGAGAGACATAGTAGAAACTGTTGCGCACGAAAGTTGGCATTATGGCCTGCAAATGCATTGTCCTATGCGCGTTGATAAAACTACAACAGCCACTTTCACTCCTGATATTATGAATTTCTCGTTTTTCTTAGACAAGTGAATGGACACATTGCTCAGTTACATGTGGCACAGGAAGACAGATAAGACACGTGGTTTGCGGCGCTTCGAAGAGCGGGAAGAGACTACATCACTTACACTGTAATTCACACCGTAAACCAGCCTCGGTTCGCTTGTGCAGCAATGCTGAAAAATGCCGTAAACGAAAAAGTAAGTATAGCAGTTTTCGTATGAGTGGGAAACGTACGGTAGTGTGCGTGACTCTTAAGCTTTCGTATTCAAGCATTGTGATTTGATGGTGTATATGTTTTCTCGCTCTTTGATTGGTTTAGAGCAGATGCCATTTAAACTAGAGTCACGGTACCGTACGTTTCCCACGAAAACCGCTCTATAAGAAATTATTTTACCAATTATAAACAAATAAATGATAATACACTTTTTTGAATTGACTCGTTCTTGTTTTTGTTTTTAGAACAAGTTTTGTGTAGTGACAAAAACGTTATGTGTCATTTTTGGAGAAGACAAAATCTATGTCATCGAAGCGGTCACGTGAAGAAGTCTTGCAGAAAGTCATGTGGATTATGCAAAATGTAGCAAACACAATGAAACATGGAGCGCTGGAATTCAAAACATGCAACACTGTTGCTCAGCTTTTAATATATTTTAGTAATTTCATGTCTTTAAAATTATTTTTCATTCTTTACCGCGTGCGTAGCTAAAAATGTTTCCATGCAGTTCTAAACGAACCGTCGCCCAGCAGCTAAACTAGTTTGCAAGCTATCTTTATTGTATTCTTGTGATACCAAGTTTAGAAAGAAGAAGTTGGTGTATGTATATGCTGTTTTGTGACTTTATTGACCTCAGAATTAAAGCGACACCATGAAGCTAACTCACACCAAAATTTATCAACTAAAAAACCCGGCATGCAGGAGTATATGGGAATATAAATGATATAAAAGCTTTCAGCTGCAGATCCATGCAATTAAGTATCATTGCGGGTAACACATTAAGATATCATCAGCGTCGTTAACCAGTGGTCCGAGTAAACGCAGCCATTTTTAGTTAGGCCTGTGGTATTTTTGTTTCTGTTGATTGCCATAAAAACATGCATATTAGGACGTCTATTCTTTCATAGTGATAGTTTTTTTTAGTAGGAAAGCGTGCGGTCCTCCCTTTAGCACGGAGTGTCACGGTAGAATTTTACAGAACGGACAGATTCTTTACTAGACAAAGAGCTGCCAGATCGACTAGACAAACTTTCTGGACTTGCATGTTCAGATCGACCTAACTCACTCACTGGACTTGTTTGGCTAGACCGGTGAGACATAGATACTGGACGTGGTCCATTAACTGGTCTGCCAGACACAATAACTGGACTTGTCATGGCAGATTGATGAGAGAAAGCTACTGGACTACCATATTTAGATCTACCTGACACACTCGTTGGACTTGTCAGCTCAGATTGATGAGAGAAAGCTACTGGACTACCATACTCAGATCTACCTGACACACTGACTGGACTCGTCAGCCCAGAATGATGAGAGAAAGCTACTGGACTTCCATACTCAGATCTACCTGACACACTGACTGGACTCGTCAGCCCAGAATGATGAGAGAAAGCTACTGGACTTCCATACTCAGATCTACCTGACACACTGACTGGACTTGTCAGCCCAGAATGATGAGAGAAAGCTACTGGACTTCCATACTCAGATCTACCAGATACACCTACTGGACTTGTCAGTCCAGAATGATGAGGGAAAGCTACTGGACTTCCATACTCAGAACTACCAGGTACACTTACTGGACTTTTTATGCCATGATGGTCATATAAAAACCCAATCGGGCTACCATATTCAGATTGACCAGATACAGAACTAAATGGACTACCACTGCATCCAGACTCACTTGCCAGACTTGACGAATGAGATTGACTTAAACTTTCACTAGAACGACGCTTCCATACTGGTTCATCCTCAATTTCTTTCGGTGGTTCTTTGACTATCTGCTCTTGCTGTTTTTTCTTAACCACTTTGACAAGAAAGTGCAATCGAGGTTCGTCACTATAAGAAACCTTTTCAGCTCTAATTTTACCCAGGTCGTTTATGGAAAGGTACCATCCTCGTCCCTTTGAATCTGAATGGCAAGTTCGAAACAAAGAGAAGAAGTTTCTGCCCAGGAATTCTCGAAATACGCATTCTTTTCTTTCGGACATCTGGAAATAGCAAAAGGACATATTAAATGAACAATGAGTGGATCACAATTCCAAATGTAAGGGAGTAAAAGTTGCATAAGTGTCATGCAATCATTCCTAAGGGAAATAAAAGTGGTGGCAATATATTGGATTATGTTCACAATAGGTGGTTTGTGATCATTCTTAAGAGAATACAAGTGGTGGTCATGTTGGATGATGTTCACTATAGGTGGTTTGTAATCATTCCTAAGGGAATAAAAGTGATGGCCATGTTGGATGATGTTCACTATAGATGGTTTGTAATTATCCCTAAGGGAATAAAAGTGTCTGCCATGTTGGATGATGTTCACTAAATAATGAGATTGCTGTACATTTCTTGTCGGCTTCGAATTAAATTTTATCTTTTAAATATAATCCAACATGAACGCCCTTTGCCTGATGATTGAAAACTATCCAATTATTTATTCGATCAGATTCACCTCCCTAGTCAATACAAGGGCTGATACAAGATTTTTGAAAAGGTGAGGGGATCCAAAACCTAACTTACAACAGAGGTTGTCATTTTTGTCGTTGTTAAAGGACAATTAAGAAAAAATAGTTTTTCCTCCGATTTGAAAACTTGTATGGATTTCAGTGGATGAGTTGCTGAATTTGATTAATAATAAACAGCAGTTTCGTATTCTAATTCTAGTATTGATTTGCAGGTATTGCTCTTCTATACAGCACTAACTTGCAACTTCACTGCAATCTCTCTTTTAATATAAACATGTCTTTATATACACATACCGTTGTGAATATTTTGCCTTGCTCGTCTATTGCCAAATACCTCTTGGAGTGCTCCCCAATAATGGCTACGAAATTTGGACCAACAGACAAAAATAGTAGCGAACCTGTATGAGTAAACAACATATCAACGATTGATCGTCTACGATGAAGACATCTATGTATATGTAAAACACTACTTTACTTTCTAGTGAATTTTATCTTGAAGTGTTTTGATTATATTCTGTCCGTCGGCTGGGATCCTTTCCTGCTACCTTGGTTCCTTTTGCGTTGCCTTTGGTTTTAACAACAGTTTTCTTTTCTGATTACACTGAGGAAGAGTTATTGCACTTGAAATGGCCGAAAAACACAAGATAACTCACACGGCATGGTAGTTAATAAACAATTTATAATTTGAACGACTTCAAATTGACAAGCAAAAATAACTGGTAGATTGAAGATTCTTCGTTAACTTACTAAAGATTCAATAATCGATCAATAAGCTTATGAGTATTTATTTTTACTATTGTAAAGTGAATTGAATTATTTGATTGCAAAACGGTGGCTTGAAACGTAACGACATCAAAAGACTTACTATAAACACTGGAATCATCCCTCGTGCATGCCACTTCTCCATTTCCTTTGATTTCCAAGTAAAATCCACTTTTTGATAACAGTCTTCTTTTCCTCATGTATTTATGGAGAGATGGCAAAGTGGATTTCGTTTCTATTCGAGTCATGCCTGTGTAATTACTACAAGAGAATTCTTATTTCAGTTTCAACCATATATCTCTCGAATGTGATAAACAGAAACTTTATACGCAGTCAAGTGGCATGACTTCTAGCGATTAAAAATTCATCATCATAGTCTTTTATTTTGAACGCGAAAAGAAAGTCGTTTTCAAACCGCATCGGCCAACCGTTGGCTGTTGTTTTCATCCGAGAACCAATGAGATATTCTCATTTTAGAGATGTCGTACGGCTAAATACTTAACGCGAAGATTGGTCTAACGCAACCACCGTTGCTAGTAGAGATAACAAGTTTCGTTAAATATGTTTTGTTTTCTTGTTCAATATATTTCACCTGGAAGACTTGATTTACATGTTTGTATTGTTTTGAGTTTCAAGTCAATGAAATTTTAAGAAATATATAAACAGACTTAAATTTTAAAAATATAGATCAAATTTGGGGAAAGTAAACCTTACTGACGAAAAAAGAAATCCAAAACGCATATCTATCCACCAATTAAGATAAAGTTCGGGAAGGAGTCCTACAGCGTTATCGTCTATTTTATATCGTGATTTTGTTTCCAACAAAAAGGTCGGAAATCAGCTTTAAAATAGCTTTTACAAGCAAAGAATTTTAATCAAATCATGCAGCCAGTGTGAATAAATTCAAAATGGCTTCTTCGTTTCTAGATATGGATTACCTTTCAATTTGACCTGTAGATTTTCTAGTTTTTGGAAAAGTGGCCCTTTTGAATTTATAGTGATGAATGGAGTAAAAATTACATCAATGTCTACACGCACAGGGAAAAAAAATGAATTCCCCAATTTTGGGAAAAAGTATACCAGGTTTTGGGAAAATATTGGACTAATGGCAGCATTTTCCCACTAAAATCCCTAAATTATAATCCTAAAGTTTCCCAATTTGTTTGGGAAGGAAAAAATTTGTAGGGATGGGAAAGGGCTTACCAAAACCATTTTTTCCCCAACAACGTACCTGGACATTAAACCCGTTTTTCCAAAATTGGGTCATCAACGTACCTGGGTATTAATCCCAACGTTTTTCCAAAATTGGGGATTCATTTTTTTTTTCCTGTGGTATATAGGAACTCATAGTTTATTTGTGCGATAACTCTACCTATGACTCATATGACTCATATTTAATAAAAATTCCCTAAGGTAGAGTTATCGCACAATAAACTATGAGTTAGGCCTGAAGATTTTCAATTTTAGAATATGACTTTTTAGAGCCCTCATTTCTGAACTTGTCAAAATTTTGCAGCCCCCAATGTGTAGTGTAAAAATTTACCAGCATGGTAATAAAAAGTTCAATTAGCTATCCCCAAAATAAAAGGCCCCTCTATATAGAAATTTGAGAAGGCCCCCTTAAAATCTCCTGCCCCCCTCGTAACATTGAATCAATCTTCCCTCAGTTCGTCAGATTGTAATAACATCACTTCGTTTTGACCAAAGAGTGCGATAAACTCAAACATTTTGTGAATGTGGTTAACATAGGTGGTTTGGAATCATTCCTTGTAAGATATTAAAAGAACATTGCTACCATAATGGATGATGTTTCAAAAAGAATTTTAAAATATATAAGTTACTACAATGTATATATGGAGAATGTCATCCAACATGGCTATTATATTCTCTTGGAAAATGAGTATAAACTAGGAAAACTGCTTTGGCTATCTTTATTCATTTAATTATTAATTTACAATGACAAGCTAATAATTTTTAATGTACATTTTTCGGCGAAGCTTTTATAGGCCTTTCCCAAGACACACTTGATTGCTCAAGGAAACCAAACTTACTAGCCAGTAGTTTCTTCATGATTGGACTATTAGACAATACGATCCTCGAAGGTGCTTGTTAATCAGACGACCTATTGTCTAATAAACAGTCCTACTCGTTTCATCAGCTGGTATAGCGTCGTTAGTACAAATCCGAAAGTCGAGGGCTCGAGTCCCAGTGAAGTCGGAGATTAATCTTCACCGAATTTATTTCCAAGGGTCTTTCGCCCGGAATAACCTCCTTTCTAAGCACTATAACTTTCCATCATAGGTACTCTTTGTAATTTCATAGGGTCACGCGGTCCACATATCATTCCACTACCGGCTCGTTTCATTGTCTAATTCTCCGATAAAATCAACGTTGTTAATTGTAAGATAATCAAGAAACTCGTGTACACGATAATATGTATTCAAACCGAGGCTTTGGCTAGGAAAATAGTTTTCTTGTGCGTTCGATCGAGTGAATCTTGAAAATGGCCCATTGCTTGGTTTAAATTGACGTCATTTCCGGTCTCGTGCGGAATTTTTATCAGCTGAATGGCAAGTTTTCAATAGAAAAATATTTGGTTGAGTGCACATGGTGGTCGGTGTTTGACCACCATTTGAGGCTTGAAATGAGATTTATTCAGCTGATTTAAACCCAGCAATTAGGACAGTCTGTATTTTTTGTAACACGGCAGGACACTGGTACTGTGTATGCAATTACCACCGGTAGCCCACGCGTTTGTTATCTTGAACACCACCTGTGTTGTCGCGGGTAAGGAACACGAGTGCCTCTGGTCATTCCTTCAGGACCTGTTGGAATAATTCCAGGAATTACATGATATATGTATAAACACGTCAATGTTTGGAAGAAAGAGGCATTTGCCATGATATACTATACCATGGACTTTTCAACTTTTGTAAGGGACCACGTGTCCTATTGTTGGTGTACTTGGGTTATTGTTACTACTTCCCTAAATTCAGTTAAATATATTAAAAGTTGAACTAAATTCAAAATGTTCCTTGAAATCCTTTTTTCTTGAAATCAAGGTAGATAAACGACTACATTGTTATACTCGGATAATTTATTTTATTTCTTTATGGCCAATTACTGTACTTTTTCCACATCTTCGGGACGCCGGGTTATTTTCTTAATTCATCATTTATTCCTTTCAGACGATCCTAAACGCTTATTTCCCGACGAAGTGACGATTTGGAACGACATTTTTTCCTCCGTGATATTATTAATTCATATGTTACACGAGACAGCTTTCAGCGCAACATTCTTACCGCAACTGCTTTTTTACGCTTAGGATGATTTTGAGCGTAGCGATGAAATTTTAACAAAACTGCAAAGCAAGAATGTTTCAGATTCAAAACCCAGCAACATGCATCTTGCTCCGAAAATTGCGCAAAAAATGGACGAGCGCTTCGATCGGTTATTTCGCAATGTTACAAAAATGTCATCAAAACTTTTATGAGCTTTTCTGTCACTAAATATTTAATGGATAGCAAAACTGAGTACAAGAACAACAAACTGAAGTACCTTGAGAGGAGTGAGTTTCTCTGTTACCCTGTAGTTCTGAAGGAGATGACCATATCCATCTAGACTGAAATAATAAAGACCAAACAAGCTCATCAATACTAGCGTAGAAAGAGGAAGAAAACTATTTGAACAATTAACTGAATCATCAACAAGACAGACAGACAGCAGATTTCGTATGACTGTGAAAAAATAATTTTAATAGTACGCGCGCTGTGATTGGCCGATTAGCCGTGTTTTATTTGCCTGTCAAGACATGGCTTTTCCCGACGCGCGCGCGTCATTTTGTATTTTCCCGCCATTTCATGTTTTGTTATTCAAAATGTTTTGTAGTTTCTTCTTATACAAGAGAAAAGTAATTATTTTATCAAATAATTGAAACACGCCTTTTCCGTGTTTTGACACGCTAATGAAACACCTCGGTGCGTTTGGGAGAATTCTCGAGCAGATCCAAACATTCGAACTGCCGTCTCGTGTTTGGACTGATCTGCTCTCGAATTTTCCCAAACATACATCTGTGTTTCATTAGCGTATCAAAACACGGAAGGTGAGTTTCATTTCTTAAGTCGTGACCGTGCCGTGAACACCACATTTTGGATTTTGCGAAGGTTTGTTGTGTCAGACAGTCGGGGTCAACGCGGCGGTGCCGTGCTGTGCTGTGATACACTGACATATTAAAGCAATGCTATTGGATGAGAATCGTCGCGCGCGCCTTTCAACTGACTTACAAAAGAAGCCGTTTGAGTGTTCTACGACACACGTTTAACGTTGTAATATTTTTCTTTGTATATGATTGTAGGAACCCGTTAAGTAACCGTGATCGTGCCGTGAGTTTTTCACAGTCATATGAAATCAGCTCTAAGACAACATGCGCGCTCAGAACACAGTATCTGATGATTCGCCCAAAGGACAAGCTACAGCTATACAATAGAACACGAGGTCCCCTACTAGGCGCAGTACACCAGATCCCATGCCTAAAAACCTATCAACCCTTCCAATGAATTCCTTTAAGTATCATTATTATAGAGATCAGACAATGAGGATGGTAATCCGGTGCTATCATCCGAGCCACGTGAAGGTCTAACCATTTGTAGATGTAATTAAAAAGGCACAGGTAGCAGTCCTTTCTGTTTGATACTTTTTCTCTTCAATCATGTTCTTAACTTTCCTTTCCAAATCTCTTTTTCTAGTAATCTTGATCTGCGTTAATTTACTTATCTCTATGGGAAAGGGATGGAAACGAGATCGCATTTCACGCATGCACCGTTGCGCGGATGTTTGTAAGTTACTGTAAAGGGTTTTCGACTGAACGAGACACAATTTCACGTCCTAGTTCAATTTTAACGGTCTTTTTTTTACTTTGAACGCATCGCACGTGCAAGTTCCTTTGCTTACCCTACAACAACACTGCGACACTTTTACTCTAAACGTTTGGGTAATTGTAATTGTCGGACACATCGCGCGCCAATGTCACTCTTCTAACCCGACCAAAACACAACGATTTAGGAGCAAAAGTGGTTTAGTTAGTTAGTGCGCAGCCTGCTAAACAAGGGGCCTGAGTTCGATCCCCAACGACCTCACATATTTGTTTCGAACTTCTCTCTAATCTGTGTAAATTAAGCTTTAAGGCCGGCACACACACTAGGCGGCAAGTCCCTGCGACAGGTCACGGGGACTTATCGCCTATTGTGTACTGCTTCCCAAACACGTCGCTTTCACTCACTTTGTCCCTGCAACAGGTCAAACGAATTTAAACCAGTTTGAAATCGTGCGACCTGTTTCAGGGACCAAATTTTGTCGCAAGACAGGGACCAAATTTTGTCGGGGTCAAGATTTTTTACAAGAATTCTTCGGTACACACGAGGGGAATTGTCGCAGCGACGTGTCCCGCATCATGTCGCGGGGACTTGTTGCCTAGTTTGTGGCGGCCTTTAAATTTCCTTAAAATGGAGCACTGATGGAGAGGAAAGGGGGGGGGGGGTATAAGTGCGCACCGTCGGCTTCCTGGGATACCAGCCTCGTAGCTGAAGGAACTACCGACGTTAAATATAATGACTTTAGCTTTACCTTTTTACCTTTTTTAAATTATATTTTTACTTACAGAGTTTGGGTAATTGTAATTGTTGCTCATACGAGGCTGAGGGTTATTGTGTCGATGTCTTGAGTACGGTACAACAAAGGCTAATGTCATTGGCTTTGGTTTTTGAAAGTGTTGGTTATACATTGTGGTGGTAAAGTTATAGTCTATTGGAGCATAGTTTGTAGATTCTGGCCTGTGGAAAAAATAATGTAAGAAAAGTGGAGGGTCCTGAAGGGATAAAATGGGAGCTGGGGTTTGCCTTTTTGGAGGACTGGGAAATGGGATCTCATGCACTGGAACAGGGATTCATTATTAAAGAAACAAAAAAAAAAAAAAAAAAACATGAGAATGGGATTGAGAGTAGAGCAAACCATGTTAGGACTATGAAATAGGATCTCATAAAAAAAATTTGGGCTGGGAAATCATGAGATTAGGACCCCCGTTCAGAACCCTCTATATTGCATTTCTTCGATCTTCGGGTCAAGCAAAACTGTTGAATTGCAATTAAAAAAAGGAGGCCTGTGTAAGGTCAGAATTGATGTTTAAGTCAAACAATAGTTATTGTATTTGTTAGTGAACGGTAAACAATTTTGAAACAAGAAAAAAACTATTACGCCATCACAAGGAAACACAGCTCGGGCTCCCTGTGGGGGGATCAAGCTATGAATTTGAAAAAGACAGAATTAAATGATGAATTTTAGTTTTTCATATTTTGTGTAAATCTTCTTTAGAAATCAGTTCTTGAAAATATTTATAAAATCGTATCCTTTTAAAGGACGAGCTTTACGTACGTAAAGGAATCCGTTTCGACGAGTCGTTACCATGGCGACTAAATTAAAAATGTCCGTGTAACTCACTCACCTTAAAGGAGCTGGTGGAGTTACATATCTTCCCTGAAAATCGTGGTTGTATTTTGTGTCGTACATGTGTGAAAAAGCATAAGGTTTAAAGGCTGGTTTATATAAAGCCGATAACGAAGTCAGCCTTACGCCTGGTGTTAAACCAGGACGATCGTTGTTCGATGGAGTATTGCTCACTGCAATAAGAATTATCAAACTCAATTAAAAACAATATTACCTTTAAAAAGAGTATATATATATTATTATATAAAGATGCTTACTAGAAGATGCTCTAGAGTCAATATCCCTGGCGATTCTAGGTTCCGCAGTTCTTTGTCGGAAAGCAGATGTTGTTGGTCTTTGAGAAAGGTTTCGAGAAGATGGCACATTAGTGTCGTCTTTCATGATGAGTACAACTTGAAAAAGTCTATCAGACTCCTCAGAAATAGAAAAGAACTGTCTCCTTTATCCAAGCTGTACAAATCTCAAGTCTAGTGCTTAGAAGAATGGGTTTAAATGGAGTTAGGATCTTTCCATTTGAGAAACATCCTATCACCAGGTCTCCATAAGAACCAATGTTTACAATATTCACGCTTGGATGCAGACAGTCAAATGTCTGACATAAGGAGTTGTCACGTGATTAGGAGAGCAGACGGAAAAAATTAAGGGATAGAGAATTATTATTGTTATTATTATTATTTTATTTATTTATTTATCTATTTATTTTATTTATTTATTTATTTATTTTTATTATTTTTTTTTGAGGATATGCGTTATTTGCATTATTTGCTGGACACCGAAATATCAAACTTAATAAGGGGACTTTCTCATTGCATTTTTGAAGAATAAATTAAGAATTATTTTCTTGAATTTACCAGTGAAATCAAAATTGTAGAGTATCGTATACTAGTGTTACGTCGGGTTGTGTACGCAATACTATGATCATATAAAAAGATACACAGCCAAATAGAGAAACCGGGCTGCCTGTGGTTCCATCCCAGAGCCCAATGCGAGTGTAATTTTCAGTTCAAAAAAATGGCGCCTGACTTTGATCGAGTGTTTGTGTCTCCCATGATATTTCTTGAAGAAAATGGCGCTCCGATGGAGTTTTACATCAAACCTGGCAATATGAAAGACAAAATACTACCAATTATTGAGGTAGGATCTTAAGAAGAACTGATAAACTGATAACTGATAACTCGGATCTGAACTCAAGTTTATTTTCTTAAAAAATCGATGTTTTGTTGATGTCTGTGTCCGTGGACCATTTCTTTTAGGAAAATGAAATCATAAGTTATTATCTATTTTTTAAATCGTGGAAAATTTCTGGAATGGTTACAGTGCGACTTGCCGTACCGTAGTCACTTCGGAAGATTTTTGATGAATTTTTGACATATATTTGACGTTTCTTTTGTTTCTTAATATCAAAGAGCCATCCGACAGCCATCTGACGCAAATACAAAATCAAATAATTACCGCTTCAACCCTATTGGCTGGGCTTCAAAGAAACATGTCAAAAATATGTGAAAAATTCATCAAAAATCTTCCAAGTGACTACGGTATGGCGAGTCGCACTGTAAAGAATAGGTAAAAAGATTTTTTGAGATTCTGTAATTATCCATTTACACTGGTTTTTTGAATTTTTTAAAGCTGTTTTTATAAGCGCAATTTTGCTGGCAATATTTGATGAATTGAAGCATGTCTGCCCCTGCAACATTGACATTGCGCACAACAATTGCTTTTGTGTCTGTTGTTGTAACATTGCTGTCAATCTTGTTGGTGTTCAGCCAATTGCATGTAAATCTCAGTCTTTTCAATTTACTGCTGTCTAAGATGCAACAGATTTATTTTTTTCAACTAGATTGCAAGATTTATTGCAGGATGTTGCAGTGTGCGACATCCTCCTTAAATTTTGTTGCTAGCAATATTGCATGTAAGGAACCAATTGTTTATTACGTCCTGGGGGGGTGGTGGTTTAGGTGTACTAAAGCAAAATATAATTTGTACCCCCTATAAAATGTTTAATAGAAAACATACCCCCCTTTCAATTCACTTACAAAAAACGTATTTTGCTATATTTTGCCATATTTTGCCATTATAAAAACTGTACCCCCAAATTTCAACCAACTTTTAAAAATGTACCCCCTCCATTTCCATCGCCCCAGCTAGGACATAATTAACGATTGGTCCCTAATGTTGCAGTTATTACAATCTGACAAACTGAGGGAAGATTGATTCAATGTTACGAGGGGGGCAGGAGATTTTAAGGGGGCCTTCTCAAATTTCTATATAGAG
>JANTNT010011012.1:0-13505 GCA_024752375.1 Entacmaea quadricolor | reverse complement strand
ACCCCCCTTTTTTATTTCATATTTTGACTTTATATATGTACTTATCCTTGTAGACAAAGTTTGCAGGAAAATCTATTGTAGGATCTATGGGTCCCGAACTACCTTAAGCGACAAAAAAAAAAAAAAACAATTTTTAGAGCTACACGTGCTTTACTACTTGACCTTTTGTTTACTGAAGTGCTTGCTCTCCAGTTTTTGGTTGCTACGCGGTTTCCAAGTACGTGACCTCTAGCTGCAATGGGCCTATTATCGTCAGGAGGGAGCGGTGTTTAGACAGGGGATTCGTTTTTCAAAACGGACTGGAAAGAGGGGGTACATTTGGTAATAATAGTGGGGGATACAATATTTTAATTAGGTAAAAATAAAACAATATTCTTAAAACGTTTATACGTAGTTCTTCATCATCAATAAAATTTTCCATTTTCAATAAGCTGTCGTATGGGCTTTCTGTGTATCCGTATCATAGGGAACTTTCATTCAAGAGTCAAGAGTTAATAATGCATCATCATTTGTAATTAGGTTAATCATTTCTTACAAAATGTACAGTGTTTGATAGAGTTAATAATTTTGCCGTTCTGAGCTAAATGAAAAAATTCATGGAAAGCATTTGAAAGAGCATGCTAAAATACGTATTCAAGCAAAAATTCATTTCCGTAACTCTAAAACCTCAAAACTTACCGCAATTTGAAATTTGTATGAGAAACAAAGTCAAGGCCTGACCAGCCTCGCTTTCATTTTGTGTGTGTGTGTGTGTGTGTGTGTGTGTGTATATATATATATGTCCAGTCCAACTTTATATTGTCGCACTAACGTTTCGGCGTAAGCCTTCATCAGAGTGCTGTTACAATAGGTTAATTATGTCGTCATAAGGTAATTAGTAAGCGTTTTAGCTAGAGTTGTAGATAAGAGGTCTGGAACCAAAAATGTAAAAAAATCATTACATAATGTACTCGTGGTTGTGGTTACAGATCTCTTGGCCCAATCGTTTGTTTAACCCGAATGGTTGAAACGATTTCATTTTCATAATCCAAAAGCGTTCTCTTTCTTTTGGAATCTCCTTCTTTCGATTGAGTTCTAAAGCGTTATTTTTTAATTGTTCGATGAGTATAATTTTTACTTCTCTATCGAAGAGATGGTCGGTGGTGTTAATAAAATGTTCCGCCAATTCACAGTCTTTGTTCGTATGTGATTTCGATGGTTCTTAAGTCGAATGTAAGTTGTTTTACCTATATATTGTTTGTTACATTTAACACATGTGATAGATTAAATAACCCAAGGTGATTGACAATCAAGATTGTGAGCTTTTATTCGATTCCACTCGAAGTGCTTTTGAAGACTTTACTCTTTGGTATAATCGCATCTGGGTTTTCCGCATGGTTTGCTACTGAATGAAGAGATTTACTGTTCAGATGATTTTAATCTTGTACTGACTAAGATATCTCTTAAACTTTTTGGCTTGCGGTATGCAATTAAAGGTGGATTTTTGAATATCATTTTTAGTCGTTGTTTGCACTGGAGTAGATCCCATCTTTTGTTTAATAGTGTGCCAACTTTTTCGAAATGTAGATTATAGGTAGTGATAAAGGTAACTCTATCTCTTGACTTAATTATGTTGCTGTTATTAGAAAAGGCTTCTTCCTGTGTCAGATTGGTGACTTTTCCATTTCTTTTAATGCGACTTTTTCCAATAGCCTGATGCTACAAAGTATAGACAATATTGCTTTGATTTTCTCTCGTAATGTGTCATTGTCGCTGCAAATTCTTCGTAATCGTAAGGCTTGACTAAATGGGATGCTCTTTTTCAAATGTAGTGGGTGGGCTGATGTCCAGTTGATGTATGAAGGAGGCGTTTCAGTTTACTCCAACTGTAAAAGTTGATCTCGCTAGGTGAAGTTTCGTATTGAACTTGAAAGTTGGGTGCAAATTATTTATATAGTTAAAGAATTCTATAAGCTTTTCATTTGAGTTAGTCCATATGAGGAAAACATCATCTATGTATCTTTTCCAACAACGCAAAGAGTCTTTCCATGTTGTTTCATAAATGAATTGTTGTTCAAATTGACCCATAAAGAAAATGGCGTGATAGGCTCTTTGCAGGACTTGGTCACGTGCTTAGTTACCCCATAGCAACGAGGAGGGCAAGCTGCCTTGGCGCGAAATATAAAATTTTAAAAACAAAGAAAATAAGTCATTGTATCAAAACGCCGATTATTAGAAATACAACATTTTAAAACTGATAAAAACTATTGTTATCGTTTTCTGTATGCACATCCTTGATCTCTACAATCTTGCATCTCCTTCTCGACGTCTAAAGTTCGCATTTTTTGACAAAATCTTCTCTCACTTCCCAAGTAAACGATACGCAAAATGGCTTTTTCTCAAGGTAAGCATTCATGAAAACGTCTAGTTTTTCCTTCTCGCCGACGTTTTTGCCGCTTCAAAATTCTTGAAACAGTTTATTTATTTATATTTATTCACATCATAAAGAAAATATACAAGTTCAAAACCTCATCGGCAAGTACAAGGATGCTAAACAGTAAACTCCAGGCTCGAAGTATCATTGTTGTGTTTCTCTTTGGAGGCGATTCCCGTTACGATCCATCGCTGTCATTTCACCATTTCGCTCGCTTTTCTTATGCCAATAAAAATCGTAAATAGCATCTTTGATATTCGAGAAAGTAAACATGCCTTTCGAAGTTTAACATAGTTAAATATTAACGTTTCCGTCACTTATTAACAAATACCAGGCATGTCGGATTTGACTTCTTCCATCTCAGTAAACGACATAATGGGGAACGAAAACTCGAAAAATATGTCAGGATGTGAAAGTACATCAAAAGGATATAACTTTTTTTGCAGAGCCAGGCTACTTACATGATATCAAAGGTAATGGATAATTTGTGTTTATCGTATGCTGTCAAAATATTTTAGAAGAATCTCGGGCTTTTCTTAATAGATTTTTATCTTTTTGAATCTGTTTATTTTGTAGTTATCTGTTCGTCCGATGACTCTGAAGTACACGGGAAATGCTTCAGGTCCATGAAAAAGAATGAGCCTCCACACTCACTTCACATCAAAGTAAACATCAATACGAAAAATATATCTGGGAAGTGTTCTTGTGTTGCTGGAGCGTCTGGTTTTTGTCATCATATCATTTGGCCTTTTGTTTTACCTGGCACACTGTAAACAGTTAAGTTTAAATTCCCTACCAGGTGATTTAACATGCACCAGTATGCCACAAAGATGGTGCATTCCAAGAAAAAGAAAAATTGAATGTAAACAGATCCAAGATGTGTTAGTCAAAAATCCTCAGATGACAGCCAATTACAGTAAATATATCAATACCACTGTACTGTCCATCAACAAAATATGAATTACTAACTAAAGCTCACTTTGGAGACGTAAAACCAGAATCATTAATAAAATCAATAGTTCCAAGTTCAGTCACAGATCTAGAAAACACTGATTTTGTTTGTCTAAATTTGGAAGTGTTCCTAAAGGAAGTGTTCTTTCATATCAACAAAAGCTATTGTTTTCAAAGCTAAATGACATTTTTCTAGAATATCCAGATCTACCACTAGAGAATTCAGGACAGATTTGAAAATAATGTAAACTTTTGCTTTGACAAAAACAAGCAAGACTTTGTTTGATTCCCTTTCAGTTACTAGAGAGGTGTCAATTGACCTAGAAAAGAAAACACTGACCCAAAGCTCCAGTACTCTTTGGCATCTTCTTCGTAAAAAAACGAATAACTGCCAGTAAGTTTGGAATCTGTGCAAAACGGATCACTAATTTTGAAAACCTTGTTCAGCAACTCAATCCCTCAGGTTTTAACTGCTAATATGCGAAGAGGTATTGAACTGGAGTCAAAAGCAGGCATGGTGTTTGCAAATATTGCTAGGAGTGGCCTTGTTAACCTCTACACATCTGATTTAATAATAAATTCAAAGTGCCTTTGGCTTGGATGCTCTTGTAGTGAAGGATTAACTACTCATTGACCTGAAGTTAGGCTTTAATCAACGATAAACTTAACCTAATCGACAAACATGGCGGCTCCAAGTACAAAAGACCGCTGACAATAATAATAACTTGCTCATGGGCCACAGGAAACCCAAAACCATATAAAGTGTGCATGGAAGCGAATATCGTTATACGACATTCACCCTGTCCTTTAAAGATTAAGCCTACCAACTGGGCGCCTGATTCGCCCAGAGCGCCGCACAGGGGTGTGTTCAAAGTTAGTAGGTATGCTAGCTTGGTCTGTTGCTGATGGTACTTCTTGTTGTGCCAGAGAATTTACAACTGTGGTTTCTGGTACATAATCTTGAGGCTGAATTTGAACTTCAGTTGTAGATGGGGGTTTGGGTGCTCGATGCTTCGTCGACACAGTTGTCTCCCTGCCATCAGGGTAACGTACAAAGGCGTAGTGAGGGTTGCCTAGAGTAGCTCCACCTCGTTGACTAATGGATCAGTTTTATTTGTGCGAACATGACGCTTGAGGAGTACAGCACCTGGTTCTGCCATCCAAGTAGGAATCGATGGACCAGAAGAGGATCGTCTAGGAAACTTGAAGAAGCGCTCGTGAGGCGTCTCATTTGTGGTGGTACAGAGTAACGAGCGAATGGAATGGAGGGCGTCTGGCAGAACAACCTGCCAATACTTGGTATGTAGATTCTTGGATTTCAAGGACGTTTCAACAGCCTTCCACACAATACCGTTATACTTTTCAACCTGGCCATTCCCGGCAGGTTTGTAGCTTGTTGTTCGACTTGTGGCGATCCCTTTTCCTTTTAGGAACGCTTGCAGCTCTTGGCTCATGAACAATGCACCACGGTCTGAATGAATAAATGCTGGCATGCCAAACAAGGAGAATAGAGTAGTTAACGACTTGATTAATGTAGACGTTGATATATCCGAGCATGGGAACACAAATGGGAACCTGGAGTATTCATCAACTATGTTCAAGATATACTTGTTTTCGTTGTTGCTTGGCAACGGCCTCTTGAAATCGATATTGATTCTTTCGAAGGGTTGAGTTGATTTAATAAGTGGGACTTCCTCCGGCTTGCGATATCGAGGCTTAGATTCAGCACAGATTTGACACTGGTTTGTGACACGCTTTACCTCATCCAATGAATAAGGTAAGTTCTTGCTACGAACAAAGTGGTTAAGCCTGGTAGCACCAGGGTGGCACAGTGCCTCGTGGAGGTTATACTGGGAATCTTGAGTTGCGGAAGCACAGGTCGCTCTGGAGAGGGCATCAGGGAGTACATTCTCCTTTCCTGGGCGGTATACGATATCAAAGCTGTAACATGCTAGTTCAAGCCTCCAACGCATGATTTTGTCGTTCTTTATTTTGGCTTGGTTGCGTTGATCAAACATGTATGATACAGACTTTTGGTCGGTTCTCAGAGTGAAGTGTCGTCCCGTCAGGAAATGTCTCCAATGCCTGATGGCTTCAATAATAGCTTGTGCTTCCTTTTCTATGGTAGCATGCTTAAGCTCGCTTCGCTGCAGTGAGCGAGAAAAGAAAGCGACAGGCCTGCCATCTTGACAGAGTGTGGCTGCTAGTGCTACGTTAGATGCGTCAGTTTCGACTTCAAATGGTATAGTTTCGTCAATAGCAGTGACAAAGGCTTCTTCTACAGTTTTCTTCAAGTTGTCGAATGCATTAACAGCTTCAGGTGACAGAGGGAATGACTTTGAGCTTGTTAGTGGCTTGATGCGGTTGGAGAACTCCGGGATCCACTGAGAGTAGTAGGAGAACAAACCAAGGCACCTGTTGAGTGACAGGTAGGTTGCGCAGGGGGCTTAGCCTTTCTGGGTCTGGACGAATAACGCCTTCTTCAATTACATATCCAAGAATAGCAAGTTTCCGAGTTGAGAAGACACTCTTTGAGTCGTTGTAACAGATGTTCTTCCTCTTTGCTGCAGCAAGAAATTGCTCAAGGTTTGCATCATGCTCTTGTTGGTCTTTACCGCAGATAGTGATATTATGCAGGTAAAGGAATACTGCATTGAGATTGCTCTGTTCAACAAACTTCATCATCTCGCGTTGAAAACAAGCAACCCAATTTGTGTCACAAAATGGGAGGCGTGTAAACTGATAGAGATTGCTGATAGACGTGCTTCGAAGGCTGTGTATTGCTTATCTTCCTCTTTGAGGGGGACCTGATGGTACGCACTTTGTAGATCAATTGTGCTGAAGACTCGATACTATGCAATGTCGTTTACCAAGTCATTTATCCGTGGTAGCGGGGATGCGTCTAGTCGGGTGAAGCGATTAATAGTTTGGGAGTAGTCGATAGCAAGTCTCCTTTTGTGCTTGTCATCCTTGGTCACAACGACTTGTGCCCTCCAGGGGGAGTTGCTTGGTTCTATGATCCCTTCTTTGAGTAGCCTTTCAACCTCACCATCGATGAACTTTAAATCATCCTTACTGTAGCGACGAGATTTGCTTGCAGTTGGATGACAGTTCTCAGTTAGGTTTGCAAAAGGCTCAGCTGGATCCATGTTGAGGGTACTGAAGCCACAAGCCCCCATACTGAAATGTAATGCTCTCATGCTGTGACTGGAAGTCCAGGCCAAGTATGAGATCGGCCCAGAGTCCAGGAAGGACTGAAAGGCGAAGGTTGGTGTATTTCTGGTTCCGGTATTCAAGGTTAGTCTTACAAGTCCCTGTAACATTGGCTGATAAGGCAGTGGAAGCCATGGAAACAGCACCAGTAGTTGGTTGCACGGTCCGTCCAGCCTTCTTAACTAGATTTGGGTGTATGAAACTCTTAGTGCTGCCACTGTCAAACAGTGCCTTTACTTTCAATCTTCCTAAGCTGATTGTAGCTGTTGACTTTGATAGAGAACCGGGACATTGAATAGTGGCTAAAACAGGGAAGTGCATGGACGCTGATACCTTTGGGGTAGCTTTACTTTGACAAACTTTGACGTAGTGACCCTTTTTCTGACACTTAGCACATATAGCTTCCTTTGCACGACACTTAGATCGTGCCTGTTGTTACCACAGAAATAGCAGCTGGAAGTCAAGAGTCAAGAGTTTTGTTTTCCAAGAGTCTTTGGCGTGTAACATTTGACTGTAGTCCAGCAATAAACGCATCTCTAATGCTCTCTTCACAGTATTGTACAGCTGTGACGTTCTCGAAGTTACAATCTTTGCTCAGTGCTTTCAGGGCTTGTAAATATTCGTCTAGCGTTTCTGTGGGAGCTTGTTTTCTAGTGGCTAAGAGATGACGAGCAAAAACTGCGTTCCTCGGTTTGATAAAGAGATTCTGAAGTGTTTCAACTGATGTTTTATAATCTACACAATCTTCTATGTGTTGAAAGATGCTTGGTGAGACAAAATTAGATAAGACTGCAAGTTTATCCAAACCTTCCTGTGGCAAAACGGCTATGAAGTTTTCGAACGTACGTTTCCAGTGAAGCCATTCTTTTGCCGCTGTTTCACTGTTTGGATCGGTTTCGGTCGCTCTGGCCGTAAGATTTTATCCATTTTCTCTTGGGAATATCGTTAATTAAATTGTGGTGAAGGATTAACAACTCATTGACCTGAAGTTAGGCTTTAATCAACGATAAACTTAACCTAATCGACAAACATGGCGGCTCCAAGTACAAAAGACCGCTGACAATAACAATAACTTGCTCATGGGCCACAGGAAACCCAAAACCATATAAAGTGTGCATGGAAGCGAATATCGTTATACGACAGCTCTCCTGATCGCAAGATTTATGATATAGAAGCCAGAAATCAAGGGAATGAACCTATTGGACTGCTCGAAATAAAAGTCGTAAAGGAGGGGTTATTGGATTTTGCCAATGTAGGTCACCTTATCACAAATCATCTAACAAATGAGTTAGAAATGAAAAGAAATCATGATCATTTTTATCAAATTCAGTGTCAATTAGGCCTCACTGGAGTTGAATGGTGTGATTTTTTTAGCTTTATCAATAAGAGCAATTTTTTGTGAGAGAATTTATTTTGATAAAGATTTCTTTCAGTCTGCAAAGAATGAGGTAGATAATTTTTTTTCTCCTATTTTCTAAATTCTTAAAGATACTACCGTTTATAATATGTTCAATTAGAAAAAAAAAAAGAACTCAGGACAGTAATCAAATACTTGTTAAAAGAAAGATTTTCTAGCTAGTTGAAAAATTTTAGACTGTTGATTTTTTAAAGTTTTTTAATCACAAGTTACTTGGAAAAGCATTAAAAAAGAAGTTGGCAGTAAACGGGTTACAGTATTTAATCCACAACGTTTCGGAGTCGTCATGACGCCATTATAAAGTGATAAGTACTAAAGTAACACAAGTGAATAAATCAAGATAGAGTGGAAATTTACATAAAATGCCTAAAACAAATGAATAGCTTAACAACAGAATGTTAAATAAACAGCTTAGCCTTGATAGAGTCTGATTGTAAATTAAGAGGTGTTTTTTCTCTGATATAAAGCATCTCAAAAATTAAGCACTCGAACTTAGTTACACATTTTTTCAGGATTGTAAATTGGCTACTGATATCCCTAGGGATGTGGCCATGTTCATTCAAATAATGTTTACCAATGCTAGATGTAGGAAATTTATCTTCGACACATGTCTCATAGTGAATCCAACATTATCTGAATCGCACAGATCACATTTATAGTGGTATACAACTTGTTGTTGGTTCACTATGGATGTTTTAGGTTCTCTATACTTGAGCACGTCAATAAGCTTACGGCTTTGAAACACTGGCTGAATCGTGAGATTGATCTTACCTCCCAGCTCATTTAGCTGTCGTTTGACCAAGTTGGCGGATTTTTGGTCTTTGGAGGGTAATTTTTTAAATTTATTCACAAATGACTCATATGTGATGTTTTTACTTAAAAGTATCTCTTAAAATTGGCATTCAAATCATTTTATTAAATTTAAGTTAGAATTAAATACTTTATATTTTTCATGAACCCATGAAATATTAAATAGAGCATGAAGGCTATCTCGCTCTAAGTCTTCAGTTCTTATTTATACATTTCTACATTTCTTATGCTGATTGTTTCATGGATTCTTGAAAACCAGTCTTATGTCTTCCCTTCTTCTACACAAGAAAGAGATGGCAAGTAAGCCATGTGGGATGGGCTCAAAAGACGTATAAGGCATATAGCGTAATAGGTAAATTACGAGCCCTAAACGTGGAATGAAAACAGCTGTCCACGGTTTCTGGTTGAACTGGCTTTATCTATCTAATGACTAGAAGTTGTCACAGGCCTTAGTGCAGTCTTCTTCTATCATTCCACGTTTAGGGCTCGTAATTTACCTATTACGCTATATGCCTTATATTTTATTATCATATGAACTATTATTATGTATTCTACTTCATGGGAATGGATGTCAATTGGGACGCGAGTCCTGTTTCCTTTTCCAGTCACATCATTTGTTTATTCTTGTAAATGGCATATTTTCTGTTTGTTCCGTGTGTATATATAACTAATATGATAGGAAAAGATGAAATGAGGAGACAAGATTTCCTGTTACTCAAATTTCGTGCTCACGCACTCATCATGCGTTGCTTGTCTTATGGCGGTTTGACGAAATTTTTTCAGTCACAAAAGAATTGGTGGTGCGGTTAATCAGATGTTCAGGATAGGTGAGTTTTGAGAAAACGGCCTTTAGTCGATTGCACTCTTCCGAGAAATATTCCCATGAGGAGGATAGTTGATAAGCACGATCAAGCATAGTTCGTAGTAAGCAATTTTTATACCTATCATCTACGTGACTCTGATAATGAAGTAGCAGCCCTGTGTTCGTAGGCTTCACAAACACTTTCGTTTCAATGCGCGTTGCTTTGTTGATGAGGTTAATACCAACAAAAGGTAGCGTGTTGTTGTATTCAACGTCCATCGTAAATTTTAAGGAAGGGTGACAGTTGTTTAGAGTCACCAAGAAATCAGCCGCTGCAACACTGCTAAGCATGAAAATGAGTGTCATCAACATAACGTTGATAGTATGGAGGCATTTTTCCCGCACGTTCAAGGTTGTCTTCAATTGCGCACATAAATACATTAGCCAGCAAAGGCCAAATGGCCACACCATCAAACTGTTCGTATAGTACACCATTGAACTGAAAAAGCTGGTTCTTAGTATCAAGGTTGATCAGCTCCATGAGGTCTTGTTTGCTAATATTCAGTTCATAAGTAGAGTTAAACCAGTTATCATGGAAAGCTTTGTTGACTAATATGTTTGTTTCATCTAAAGGGGACGTTGATGAACAGCGATTTGACGTCGTAAGAGACTAAGATATCAACATTGTTGATGTTGATGGTTCGTATCTCTTCAGCAAACTTAAATATATTCAGAATACTATATTTGTTATTAGAGAGAGGCTTCAACTTATCTTCCAGCCATTTAGCCAATGTGTAGTTATAGGATGATGTAGGTGATAATATAGGTCTTATAGACAGCTTGTCTTTGTGTGTTTTTGAGAGACCATACAAATGGTCTAGGCGGGAGACCTTAACACACAATGAATTAGCAATGGCGGCCGGTAGAGTCTTTTCCTTTTGTAGGAGAAGGTGGTAGTATTTTGGTGGTCTTCCTCGTGTCTTAGGTCTTTCAACACTAACTCATCTGAATTTGCTCGTGTCATCTACTGATGCTTCTTTCAATAGGCGTATATATTCCTCCTTATCCATAACTACAACTTCATTACCTTTATCAGGTTTAGAGATGATTAGTATGTCGTCTCTTCTTTTCAAGCTTTTTATAGCTTTCTTTAGTAGCCTTGGTTGCTTGGGACCTTTACGCTGAATATAGTTTAACGCTACTGATTTTAGTGTAGCCGCTTTTTTATGTAAATTTTCACTCTATCTTGATTTATTCACTTGTGTTACTTTAGTACTTATCACTTGATAATGGCGTCATGACGACTCCGAAACGTTGTGTATTAAATACTATAACCCGTTTACTGTCAACTTCTTTTTTAATCATGCACAGTTACCTTTTTTAGCTAAAATGTTTTAACCATAAAGTTAATATTTATGACAAAATATATATCTGTAGCCTATAATAAAGAATAAGTGTACATTATGTAATATGGTTGGTCATATATACATTGCATTCCCATATTGTAATACAAATGTAAAATTAATAGAGAATGAGGATACTATGTGATGTTAAAATACCACTATTAAGTGATATATAACATTGTATGCAATATCTTTGTTGGGTTTAAAAATATTAAAACAAAGAAGCTGAGACCAAAATGGTACCTTGGAATTATGTTAATTACTATGTATCTATTATACAACACATGAAAAGTTTTTAAATTGTTGTACTAGCAGAATTTGAGCTCTGAGGCTTTTAAAGTGTTTCCTATGGAATATGTATCACAAATGAAAAAAAAAAAGGGATAATCATGCTCTTTCCCAGAATGAATTTCGGTCTCAGCATCTAAGTTCTATGTTTTAAAACCTAATTTTTACCCAGTATTCTAGGGCTAAGCATGATATTAATATTATATTAAGTGATATAAGTCATATTACTTATTTGTCTGTAGCAGTGCATTTCAATATGAGGCCCCTGGAAGTTAACTAATAAAAATGCTACAGTATAAAGTTGATTAATAGAACCCATTAATAAAAGTGGTATATCAGAGTCAAATATATGAAACTCCTCAATCTTCTAATGGCCCGTTCCACATGTATTCTTAATTTGGCTATTGACTTTGTTTGCTTAACCTGTTTTGCTTCAAACTGTCCCTGATCTTTAAGATATGGTGTGAGGTTAAGGTGTACTCTCTTCTCATGAAGTATGTCTTCAATATCAAAACCTTTATCTGCCATTATGGAATCATTAGACTCAAGGAGATTTCTTCTTTATATGAGGTAAAGGATTCTTTTAATTTACTAATGATAAGTGATGACTTGATTTTACATGTTACCAAAGCTCAAGAATGTTATATACTCCATACGACTTATTTTACATGTTATTAGCTGTTCATGGGTGGTCTTTAGTTCCTCTTTAATTTTCTCAAGATCTGGTTTCAGTGCATTTAATTGGATTTCGGATGTCCACTTATCAGCAGGCTTCTTCTTAGATTTTTGGTTTCTGCACAAAGAAATGAATTGATAAAAAATCAAATAAAATTTTGCACAATTTTTAAATGATTCGAGTAAACTAAAACTGTAAATTAAAATTGACTTACTCAATAGTTTGGTCATTATTTTCGACAAGACGTACAATAGTAGTACTGATCATTCAAAAATGGTTGGAAAGGCTCCCTTTTTCAGATATGATGTTGTTGGCTTGAAGTCTTCTTTTCTAAAGTGTTTTGAGCACACTCTGGTTGTATTTGTGATCTGTCAAAAACAGTCAACACTAAATGAATGATCTGCATGTTCCGATCCCGAAAATCGGTAAAATTATCTTGTATTTTTAATTTACCTTAAAATTTTTGCCAACTTTTCTTTGAACTTTAGTCAGCTATTGTTTTCTCACTCTAGTGCTTGCCTTGGTATCATTTGGAAAACGGTAAAATGACAGCGATGGGAAAGTTACCTCACCTTGAGAGGAAGCCATTTTGCGTATTGCTTACTTGGGAAGTGAGAGAGGAATTTGTCAAAAAAATGCGAACTTTAGACGTCGAGAAGGAGATGCAAGATTGTAGAGATCAAGGATGTGTATACAGAAAACGATATAGTTTATAGATATAGTTTTATAGATATCAGTTTTAAAATGTTGTATTTCTAGTAATCGGCGTTTTGATACAATCATATTTTCTTTGTTTTGAAAATTTTATATTTCGCGCCAAAGCAGCTTGCCCTCCAAAATCTCGTTGCTATGGGGTAACTAAGCACGTGAAGTCCTCCAAATAGCCTATTAGGGTCTACTCTTGTTCTCATTGCTGTGCCTTTGGTTTGTATGAAATGTTCGTTATTAAAAGTAAAGTTGTTTAGCGTTAACACCATTTTCAGTAATTTACAGTGTGATTGAGGTGATGGATGGGTTTGGTTGATATTTATCAAGGCCTGTCTAGTTGCGTAAATGCCTTCATTATCAATGTTAGTGTACAGGCTTGACACATCCATAGACACTAGTAACGCATCTGGAGGTAACTTTGGCTGGGTCAAAATAAACTTGATGAACTCTTTTGTGTCTTTGATAAATGCTTTTACCTCCACAACAATTAAACTAAATGTTTTGAAACTTTGCAAAATTACTATTTTACTTGTGTTCTTTTGTTTAGTTAAATTATTTTTTTATCAAAATTAAATTTGATCAGAATTTTGAAAAAGATCAACATACTTTTAAAACTCGACATGTTTCGGCGTAATCGAACGCCATCATCAGGAATGACTAGTGCAAATGTACACATCGTATAAATGTTAAGTTACCATACATTGGAAAATTTTCTAGTACCATCAAGTCGCGCATAAACCAACTTCGTAAAAGGTTATGTAACAACGACATCAAAATTAATATTGTTTTTTCAAGTTTCAAAATTAGGTCTATGTTTGGCGTGA
>JANTNT010010901.1:0-10242 GCA_024752375.1 Entacmaea quadricolor | reverse complement strand
CTCGCGTGCGGGGGGGGGGGGGGGGGGGGGGGGGGGGGGGGGGGGGGGGGGGGGGGTGGGGGGGGGGGGGGGGGGGGGGGGGGGAAGGGTGACAAGGCGGAAATACGTACTGCGCATGTCAAACTGCAGACCAAACATCGCGGACTAGTTTAAAAATTACAAAGCAAAACATTTAGAATCAAATCGGTTTTCTCTACCATTTATTCGCGATGTAACAGAGACGATGCACCTATAACAGAATTATTTTGGAAGATACTTACACAAAGAAAGCTTTTCTGAAACTTAGAGGAATAAAAGCTTTTTTCGAGTTTCAGTGAAGGTAAAACTGATATCCTGATTGATCCCTATTAAAGGTCTTTATAGAAAACGATCGTATTTCAACTTCATGACGACTGTGTGACCTGTAACAGCGACGAAAAAGCTGTATCTTAAGTATGCTGGACGATATCTATATAAACTTACTTTCCTGAAAGCTATAGGAATGGCAAAGCTGTTTTCGTTTCCAGTGAGGACAGAAACTGCTATCTAGATTGATTCCTATAAAAAATATTTCATAGAAAACGATCGTGTTCTAACTTTGTGACGTGCACCATCGTGTGATCTGTATCTTTGACGTGAGTTGTATCTTTTTCACAGCGGTAGATTATTCAAAAATCTAGCTCTCCTGAGGATTTAGGATTTTGAATTTAGGATTCTGCGAAGTTTGTCCGCATTCTGCTGGGCAAAAAACTGTCTTTATCCAAAGCCTCTCAAATAAAATAACTAATTTGAATAATTTTGTCCATGGAATCACGCCTTTTACTCGCGCATGACCAGTGCGTTTTTTCGCCTTGTCAGGGGGCACTCCAATATTATATTTTACGTTATGTTGTATTGACCGCTGTTCAGTTTAATTGCAGACACATGCCACGTAAATGATGGCGTAGAAAGCCAATATTTTGTGGGGGCCAACCCCCCCAAAAATTAGAGGGGACCGGTACCCCTTCGGGTCCCCCGTTCCGCCGCCCCTGTGGTCACTCAAGCGAATTCGGAAGACGTACATTGGTCAATTGGTCGATCTTCACGAGAGCGTACTTTTTAAATTGCTAGCACTACAGTTATTTTGGGTGTCAAAAAACGATATTACCCTTTCTCCCTCCACCCACACTCTCTTTCTTTAAAATCATCATAAGGCACGTAAAAAGTTAGCGAGAGGTAGAAATTGAGCTATTAAATTTTATTTGTCGATAAACGCATAGTTACATAACGTAATTTCTCCCGTGTTTACATGACAATGATTCCGCGAGATACACGTCGCACCTAGTAGATTTCAGCTTGGCATCAAAGTCGAAAAATCGGAAGTTATTTATATGATGAATACTCTTGATTATTTCGCGTAACCCACAACCGTCTGAAAAAACACTGTGACTGGATGAAGAAACAAAGGAATAACGGAACAAGAAAATAGCCAGCCATGTTTAACCGGGACAATGTTTTATCATGTCTTAGTTTTGCATGGCTCGTTTTGTATTGCTCTGTTATTCTTTTTTTTCTTCATCCAGTCACAGTGTTTGTTCAGACAGAGGTGGGCGAACCATTATTTCGAACAATTTTCAAGATTTACAGCAACCCTACCTGAACCAATTTGTACAAGGACATCCCACTGCTCTTTTATCTCTCTTGACATCTGAGAAGAGACTCCCCTATCACATTTTCCTGGCTTCTGTGATTTGTAGTGGAAGTTGGTAACGATGGACCGGCCGCCATTAGATTCCGAGAATTTCTCTGTGTTTCGGACAAACAGTCATACTGCTCAAACTCTTTCAAAAAACACCAGCTCTTAGCAGAAGAATATCACCTTCTGTTACTTGTTCTCTTGAAACCTTCAGATTTCGCAAGTGGGAAGTTGTATTTCTTTTGCATACCGCTACAGGGATTACCTCCTTTTGACAAGGATATCTTGACGAAAGGCCATACTTTGTCTTATGTCTACGACCAGCAGTACATCTATCTACATCGGTGTTCGACAAAAAACAAACATTATACGACAAGCATAATGTTATTTTTATGACGCGTGGTTTGTTATCGTAATTCTATCTTGACTTATTCATAAACTAACCAAAGTACACAAATAAAAAGACATTTCGCCAAGAACTTTTCATAGGAACACGATAATGGGCGACAAGAACACGAGTTCCATTAAGAGAAGTTTGTAACCGCTGACAAAAACAGACTTCAGAAATATCCACAGTTTCCGTTAATCTGAGCGGGCGAGAGAGCTTTAATAGACAGACTTAAAGTGTACAACGGCAATTCATGACATTCTGTATGGTCTTGAGTAAGTTTTTTTCTAAATAAATAAGCTCAAAATTAGCACGGGAATTCAATTTTGTACCTCGTACTCCCAAATTCACCTTAACCGAAGCTTAAAGTAGGACTCTTCTTGCTGCTATGACCTTCAACCTTCAGATAAATTATGCAGTCTTAGAATGAAGTCTTAAACCTTTAACCCAAAAATGCAACCTTTCGCTTCATCTAAATAAATTTAACTTACAGTACTGTTGTGATGTTTGGTAAGTTGTCCCGGTGAATAAAAGAATGTACATAACGATTTTCAATCATTTAAGTGTAAGACCATAAAAAACGTAAAAGGCGCTTATACACATCTTCACAAAATTCTCTGTTTGAAATTAATTTTGATTATCCTTAAATTAACTTACATTATAGTATAACATATACTCTAAATTACTATTAGGTGCCAATTTAAGGATAATTGGAGGATCATCCAATTGTACTGTTAATGTTAACTTCGAAGAAATTTTGTGGTTTTAACAAAATAGGTTTGAGAAAAACCTTCATATATCTTAAGGTTAATGGGTGCCCGCAAATATTTTCTTGTTTTGGTAATTTAAGACATGGCCATGTTTGACATTATCGAAATGAAGATTTGAGATATTGACCTTCGAATTACACGATTTTACAGTAAATATGAGTTTGACTGTTTTGACTCTAAAAGATATGGTTGCCATGGCAACAGCTTAAAAGGAAACGACACCCCCTGTGTGGAGACACTACTTGGTATCTCTATTTTATAGAGAAACAAGCTTTACACATTTGTTTTCAAAAGTAAAGTTTTTCTGCTTCTGTAAAAATGAGTTATATTTATGCTAATTTTTGGTTCAAAATGGGCATTTTGAGGGGGGTACCCTTACTCCCCACCAGATTGATAGATCCAACTAATATCTAGGAAAGTAAATAACTCACTAGAGTCTACTACTGTGCCAAGTTTGAGCAAAACTGGTGAACCCTATGTAGCACCCTATGCCTGGTCCTATGGTGGACACACTCTTAAGCCCATATGAAATACATATGTCAAATACATGTTAAGGACAGGTTAAGTACATACTAACTATAAGAAATTTTCTTAAGATTGCAATAAGACCGAACTAATAAAATCTATAATCTTACCAATTTCATCCTGTAAGCAAAATTATTTGCATGTTCAAGTATTCCAATGACACAAAAGGCTAAGCCTATAATACTAATTCTTTTACTTTTCTAGATTTGCTGTTCAATCAGAAAACAATGTTTTATAATTATAATGTTTTATGTTACCGTTCAACTTGACTTCTCGTTTCTTAATTTGCATTTACAGTACCGAGCTCAAGTGCTGTGGCCGCTGCAGGTTCTTTTAAAAACAGAAGTTTTTTTGCAGCTTCTCGAAAGTCAGGCAGAAATGTCAAGTAGATATAAGGACTCAAGCAAGAGTTGACAAGGACAAAGAAGTCAGATATAAATATAATTAAAAATAATACTTTACAAGAGATCCCAGAGAACCGAAATGAAGCATTATTTGAAAAATCAAAAAAGTACGCTAACCAGAAAAGCGTTGAGGAATAACAAAACCCATACAGTAAGACGGAACATACAACCATTCTCACTGCGTTGGAAACTTGTTTTGCTCGCAATTTTCTTTGAGCATCAGAAAGATTTGCATTGATTGCTCTTGGTTTCTTAAGTCGTAATGACGTTAAAATGCTTAGCAACAGTATTAAAAATAACAACGAAAAGCATATCAAGCCGAAAAGAAGGAAACCCCCTTTATATACGATATTACGCATGAAAATGCAATCATTCGATCCATTACTTCTATACATTTTTGCGATGATCAATAATGGCGAACATACTGCCATGGAAATACACCATGGGATAGAGATTGCTGCCACACGTTGTCTCAGTGTATAAGGGCTTGCTCTGAGCGCAGTTAATCTGATTGCTCTGAATCGTTCAATGCTGATTATTGTCAATGTAACTAAGCTTACTAACCTACATGTGTGATCTAAGAAAAGTCCTATTTTACAAAGGATATTTCCTGCAAAATACGGAATGCTCGAAAATGATTTATCAAGAAGGTTTTCCAAAGAATGAAGTAAGATCATTAGAGTATCTGAGACAGCCATATTGACGATCAAATGATGAATGTTCTTTTGCATAGTGTATCTAACAGCGAGTAAGATGACCAAGACATTCCCAAAAAGACCAAATCCATCAACTAATAATATGGCCATCACTTTAACCGTCCGTGCCAGGTCCGTGTCAGTAGTACAGTCATCATAATATTCAGTAATATTGGAAGTACTCATATTTTGTCTTTGAAACCTCTTTTGGCCTTCTAAGTTACTAATCTCTTGATCATACAAGATGATCGTAGCTACCTTATATTCTCATGAAAATGCTAAACTTATTTGCTGATTTAAAAAATCTAAATGGTTTATTATTTGCTTCTGACCAGTTTTATTTGCATTTTCTGGATTAACAGGTGATTTTTATTACAGCATTATTTATTTTTTTTGTAGTTTTTAATATCTTATGATTTATGAAATACAGTTCTGAAGATTCCGACACCAAATCTTAATATAATCATTATTGTCAAATTATAATAAAAATTGTAATAAAAATTATAGAATAGAAAAGAAAAAAAAAAATTCACAGTCATAAAAGAATGTGATTCATCATTAAATTTCCCCCGATGATAAAAACCGGAAGAACTCATCTACACACACATCGATCGGACGACGAGTCGGGGAATTGGGAATTGAAACGAGAAAACGTTATGACAGAAAAAATGGTTTAATAGCAAATAGATCGACGTAAAAAATGAAAAAAAAAACTGTTTCTTATATATATATGTATATACACACACGTTTTTGCTGATGGCGTATCACAAATATTTATTTATAACATTTATAATTCCTTTTCTTTATTTCATTCAAGAAATATAGAGTAAAATAAAGATCGACAAGTATGTAATAACAGTAATTTCATAGATAATAATTCAAGGTTAAGTTTTCATTTTTGCTTGTTTGTTTGTTTCTCTATGTAATATGATTTTAAAAATTGGTTTATTAGCAAAAGGATCGACGTAAAAAAGAGGAAATAACTATTTTTATAAACTAAACTAATAAAAACTATAATAATGAAAAATCAAACATATATATATATATACTACGTTTTTGCTGATGGCGTGTCACAAATATTTATTTATTACATTTAAAATTTAGGTTATATTAAAACACAATCTTTCTCTTTTCTTCATTCAAGAAATAAAATTGCTTTTCATTACTATTTATGTTAATAATATAAATAAAATAAATTCTGAATTTTGATTGGTCGAGAGCACTCCAGTATATTACAAATTGTACTAATCAACTGAAATTGTACAGTACAATTTCAAAAGAAAGGACGAAATTGTAAAGTACAGTGTAAAATTTAATTAAATTGTACTGTACATTTCTATTTGATTGACTGTTGCTATAGTGATTGGTACACGTCATCAAAGTTCAAGTAAAAAGAGGGTAAAATAAGCCCCGAAGTCTTCAACATCGATTCAGGTTTGCAAAATAAAACTACTGGATAATATGACGAAAGTCACATTTGTTAAAAGAATTTTCACAAATAAAGGTAAACTTTCAAGAGTTTGGATTTATTTTTAATATTGTACTGTTTCAGTGAGGCTTGATTCTAGCAAAACAACCGTTTAATGCTTTGATAGCTAAGTTTGTTTTTCGCCAAAAGAAAAAAACAACAACAACAACTTCTCTCAACCGAACGGAAAACTATAATGAATAAAATAGATATAGAATGGATAAACAAGAAGTATTTGAATATTATATCGTCTATTACATTCCATAATCTTCACTTGAGTATTTTGAGAGTTGTCTTTGGATGAACAGCGAACTTTTATTGACTTGCAAGCCTTCCCGCGAACTTCTTTCGTTTGAAAACAATTTTTCACCTGATTATGTCCATTCTGAATTCCAATTATCCCTTCACTGAGTTATCCGAAGTTGTGTTTTCCTTACAATATACAAGTCGAACTCAACATTTCCAGGTTGTGGTTGTTTTCTTGCTCCTTCACTTGTTTCACTTCGTAATCCTCGCTTCGTCTACATACGTTTAAACTTCTCTTTTCGATAAATTACACATCCAAAATCCAGATTATTTGTATCTTGTAAGAATTTAATTCTTGAAGTATTGCCTTGATTATTAAAACCATTGATCATAACATTAAAATGTAAAAGAGAAAGTAATAGAGGAATTGTATAAGCTTTTGCTAGAAAGCTTTGAAACCAAAACCAAAACCAAAACCAAAACACCAAAACACCAAAACCAAAACCAAAACCAAAACTTATTTGGATAGCGGCCTGACCGCTTTTGGACTCAAAAAGGTTTGAGGCTCAGTTACTAGACTTTTCACAAGTCGACCTCTCTTATTTTCCGGGGGTCAGGATTAATTCAAGGGAAGCAAGAATATTCGTGCGGGGTCCGCTAAGAGGAATTTTAGAAAGTCTACTCAGTCACCTCCTGTGGGTTCCATGTCCCCATGGGTTCCCTGTATACTTTATGTAAATGGAGGTTGAGCCTCATGGCGTCAGAATATAGGTTGTTGTTGAAGTCGTTACGGAATCGTTCCTAATCTTAGCCATCCTTTCGATAAATACTACATGGTGTCAGTAGCGGGATTGCTAAGGAGCCAGAGAATAAATCTAGCCGAAGATTTTAAGCATTTTGCCTAAAATGCCGGAAAATTCGTCGTGACAGCTCAACACCATCCATGTCCTATCAGATGGCATCGCCTGGAGGAGTTTGACTTTACACACCCCGATCAGTGGACAAAATGGGTCCAGAGGTTTGATAGATTTCGTACAGCATCCGGTCTTAAGAATCGAGACGATAAAACCAGTTCTACCAAATCACTTCGTACATCGGGGTTACCATGAGATGCGCACGCACCGCCGCGGATCCGTGCACATTTGCTCGCCGTAGGGTTTGGAAGTGTTCGAAGGAAGTCTCGTAAAAATCGTGTGTTTTGGGAGCGAATTTGAGGTAAGAACGTAAATTATTTTTTCTTGCAATATCAGGAATTGATACCTAAAGAAAGTTAACCGTGTTTGGTTAAGTTTTATCGAATTTAATCGAAATTTCTCGCCGTTTTGTGACGAGTCACGTTGCAGTGTGCGAGATACAGGAAGAGTCTTGTATACTTCTCTGCTTAAAGGACGTGTCAAGGATAAAGTTGGTTAAGACGTGTCTTAACAACAATTTTGGGCTTTCTAGGACGTTTTCTAGCAGCCCAGAAGCGTAAACTTGGTGGGAGTGTGACGAGTCACATGCCTACCGGTATTTTGCTAATATTACTTCGAAACAGCTGGTATTTAGGCCTGTGAAGCTTTGATAGACGTTAAGACGTGTCTTAACAAAACATTGGGAGACGTTTCTCCTCTCCAGAGCTAAAAAAGTTTTATTTACGCTCAAGCACGTGGCGAACGAGTTTCACTAATAATTTGCATAAATTATATTTAACGCTCCCATCTTGTTGTTTTCATCAGATGGGCGACGAAAATGAGATTGGTCCTGAGGACCAGACCTATGCTGATGGCATATCAACCGATGATCTCAAAAGTATGTTTAAGGAAGTGCTTGATGACAACAAGAAAGAAATTCTTGAGCAAATCCAAAGTAGCATGGATAGGTCTGAAAATGAGGAAGATGACACTTCTGTTGTGGCTAGTCCAGCCTTATTGGACAAAATTGAGAGTTTGTCTCACAGTCTTCTTCAAGCAAAGATAAACCAACTACCTTAGATTCTTTTAAGGATCTTGTTGAGTAATTTTCTATATCAGAAAAAAACATCGCCAGCCATGTGTTCTGGCCTTGCAGATATAGTTAATAGCTTGTTAAAGGATAAGCTTCCTAAAGAAAAGTTGGAAGACGTGCAGAAAAAGTATTGTAGGCCAGAGAATTGTCCTAATCTTGCAGCACCGAAAGTAAACAAGCAAATTTGGCAACAGCTCCAACAGGAGACTAAGAATAATGATTCTGCCCTTAAAAATGTGTTTACTTCGGTTTACAAATCTGATGTATTAACCATTAGGGAGCACTACACTAATAGAACCGATCGTTTTCCCCTTGAACTCTGTCAACAGTATTGTGAACACTGGCTGGTTTTCTGGGCCATTTTCCATATACTGTAAAAGAATTACGTTTTAATAAGATCACAGTAGCACCAAACAAACGATTAAACATACATAATATAAGAAAAAATAATTTAATATAAATTAAACTTACAGAATAATTTTAAAGCGTTACAATTTGGGGTATATACATTGAATTATGATTGACAAGTTATTAGACTACTATATAAACAGTGATGACTTTGTGACAAACAGTAATGAAAATTTTGAATGTTGGACTTTAAATATACGTTCTATGGCCAGCTTCTCTTTAGTGATGTGAAAGTCTTTGAGTCTGAGATCAGGGATCAGCCATTATTTATGAAGTTTTTCATGGAATATTTACGAAAGCGTTTTCTTCCTTTTTGATAAATTATTAAAACTCACCAACAATCTGGATTTTGTTCATGTAACCTTTCTTTGTTTTACGCTCCGTAAAACATCACATATCAAAGTGCTTTTCGTCTCCAACTAGCGAAGTAAAATATCTTTTTGTTAGACCGTTCTTTAATTGCCTCAAAGCACTTGGGTCGCAGAAAGATGGTTAGATTTTCGCCGGCAGCTATTTCGCTTCGTTGTCCTGAAGATTACTCCGAATCTTTCAGGTGATGAAGAATTGTTCGAAAATCTCCATTGATAGACATTTTTTGTCGATAGTGACTTGTTGTTTTGAATTTAAATAAGTTATATAAGAAGAGAACTGACGACGTGGATTTCGAGGTTTCGGTCAAGAAAAACAAACCGCCTTTTAAAACCGACGAAGACGACCGATTGGGATCAGTGAAAGCATTTGAAATGCGCGCCACTTCGTGCAAGTCACGAGGTACAATCAGTAACATGAGATGTTATTGGACATATTTTCAATGACGTATATTTTTTCTTTTCTAAACGTATGATTGGATATTATGTCGCTGAAACAGTCCTTTGAGAAACCAGTAGCTAACAATCGACATTTGTTCCTGCGTACCGCTAAATTATATGTTTTAAAAATAATGAAAATACATTAAATAAAAATTAATAATTATCCAGTCTTTAAAGATTTTTATAGTGGTTATGCTATTCAGAAGGAGCACAAATAACGAACTAAAAAATGTCTTCTGAACCTCCACTCAAAAGACAACTCGCTAACCTAAAACCAGGGTTATTGCTACTTGGTAAAATGTAGAGATAATGCGGGATAATTTCAGATTATTACAGTAAAATTAAATAAGCTGTATCTTTGCAACAAGTGGACATATTTCTTCAGACTTTGCTTGATGTGAAAAGTCTTGATCAGGGAAAGACAAAAATTATTTCTGGGGGCCTACTGGGATACAGCGCATGCGCTTAGGTAAGTTATTTTTTGAGATATTCCGGCGTGAATATATTGTACTTGAAAATTTTTGAAGGAAAACTAACGAAAATGTAACTAAAATATATTTTTAAAAGTTCATGTTCCGAAAAATAATAAAGCTTTGCGGATAATTTTTTAAAGACCTGTATATCATATTACAAAATATGTACCTATGTAGCTTACCTGGGTCCTGTGCATGCACTGTAGCCCAGCACACCTGTTGGGCTACAGTTGTAGTTCTTCTTCTTCTTCTTCTTTTTTTTTTCTTTTTTTCTTTCTTTCTTTCTTTCTTTCTGTCGTAGACATATTTTACCCGAATATTCTATCAAAGTCGTTAAAGTCTTCAGTAGTCATGCCTCCAAAACCCACCATCGCGACCTTCTGCCAGCAGATGGCCTTGTTGCGTGCAATGTATAT
>JANTNT010010792.1:0-13511 GCA_024752375.1 Entacmaea quadricolor | reverse complement strand
TATTCGTATCGTAGCATATCTACTTCATACATTTACTGTAAATTGTACACAAGAACATTGCTTGGGCTGCCTGTGGTGCTCCTAAAGGTATTTTTGCTCAATACTTACAGGTAAATTTAATGGACATATGCTTGTTTTTCTTCCAATACTGATTTCCAATCCCAGGTAGATATAGTTACATTAGATGCTTCAAAAAAGGTCCCTACAGCAAGCTGCCGCTAGTCCACCTAATTGGTAAGGCCGAAAGCAATTTGCGTATTGATAAAAAAATAGAAAGATGTGCCAAGGCTGCACGGTACAGTGGATTTACAGCTTTCGGTGTACAGGAGGATGGTAACTGCTGGGGTTGGAAGAAAGCCTTTTCTATCCCTCTTGTATCTTTAAAAAGAAAAAGTTGTAAAGATGGCACTGGAGGAAAGAACACTTATGTCTACTCCTTCAATAGTAAGTTTGTTGATAAACCAATTTAATGTTACAGAAAATGCGCCCAGACATCATCTTTTTTTAGATTCATTCAGAAAAAGAAGCATGAATATGACGATGATGATGGCATTAATAATCCTGATAGAATACCATCAGTATTATACTATTTATTGTTGAAAAAAGAACTAAAGTTATGTATGTATTGGTATAGTAAATTTATGGGCAATTTTGAAATACGATGAGTGGTAATATACCAAATATCACGTACAAAACATACTATTGTTTATACAACTGTAACTTGGAGACAGTAATTTTCACATAAAGGTATTTCAAATCAAACTGAAATAAAACTTCCTTCGACCGATCAAATTACAGAAATCTTTCAGAAAGTTGTATACATATGGGTTCAATTTGTGTAGAACTATTTTCAGGATTTAGATACTGAGTAAAGTGGAAAATAAGTTGATATAAGCTAAATGAAAATAATTTTAAATGGTTATTATAATTTGATTCAGGAATATTTTGTATGACTAAATTGATAACGTAGTTGAGTTGACCGATTTGTGATTAATGCTAATTTTAATCCAAACTCTTCAACGCCTACCTAACAAAAATAAACTGGCAATGGAATGGAATTACTTTTATACTCTTGTGCAGGAAAAGTAAGTTATCTCTCGTGGAAGTAACTGTGACTGTTCTCCTACATAAATATTTAATATATACAGCACTAACATAGACTGGAGACTAATTTATCTCAATTCTTCAGCTAATTGCATCTTGGCAGAATCACTGTACATGTGTTGCTCTAATCTACTAATCGGTCTTGTCTTTAAGTTATTGTCAGCAAAAATTTGAACAAGTGTCTTGAGTCAATTTATTTCAATTAGCGATGGAGGCTAAACTTAAAAGGATGGTTATCGTTGAGGAATTTTAATCCTTTTTCGAATTAGACTGTTATTTCTTCGTCTTCCAGTGTCTTCGACAACAAAAGATGTTATTTCAGCAGCAGATCCTTCAGCGAATTTACCTCGAACAACGTCTGGAATAACAGCTAGAGCAACAAAAATTCGAACTGCACCTAAAGCATCAAAAATTCGAACATCACCTAGAGCAACAAGAACTCGAACAACACTCAAAGCAACAAGAACTTGGACAACACCAAGTTCAACAACTGTTGGAACAGCACCTAGAGCAACAACAGCAATTCGAACAATATCTTGGGCAACAACTGTTCAAACAGTGCCTATAGAAACAACAGTTCGAACAACACTTAGTTCAACAACCACAATTCGAACAAAACCTAAAGCAACAACAGTTCCAACAGCACCTAGAGCAACAACAGTTCAACCATCAATGCCTACCAAACGTAAGAAACCCATATATTTGGTGTTGAAAATTAATGTATTGAAATTTATGTTGAAAAACTAATCCTTGTTATTTCGGCCGTTTTTTGATTCTGCATGCCTGCATGCTTCAACTTTTCTCGAAGATATTTTAATTTCTTTTTTGGACGCTTTTCGTTCTTTCAGGTTAAATCTCAACCAAACTGGTTTATGTCATATTATCATTTCGATTTGCTGTATTCTTCTTTTCATGTTACTTTTTACAAACTTAAAGTCCAAGTTTTTGATTCACGCTAAAACAAACAAAACGATGGCCTTCAATTGATCTTATTTTATCAGTAATCATTAGTATTTTAAAAAACAACAAAATACGATAAAAAATAAATATATATAATGTTAATGTTATAAAATAATCAGGCCAATGATGATAAGATGTAAAAGTAAATGTAAACTGTAGAGAGGTTTTCAAAAACCCTTGAAACTGTACTAGCGTACTCAACAGTAATTTTTTTTATTACAATTAAATTGTTTATGAATATGTCGTATACAGGAATACTGTAAGTCTGAAGTATTTATGAACGAGAACAAGATTTAGAGTGATTGCAATAAACCCGTGCAACAAAATCTAATAGTCAATGCATTTTTAGATGCAAAGAAGTAAAAGAAAACAAGATTGTATTATGCGTAATGTGTATTATACATGTTATTAGATAGTAACTAAGAGTAATTGTTTCAAGGGTTTTTGAAAACCACTCCATTAGTCTAACTTTGGTAAATTTTAATGTTAAATCAAAAAGTTAATAGTTTATCACCTTAAAGTGTAAATTAAAATGAACGGTGAATGGTTGGAAGATTTATTGATGAGTAGAGATTATTGGTTATCGATTTAGACATCTGGATACTGGCCTCTTCTTGTCTGCATTGCGTCCAAGGAGAGAGAAGAGAGAGCGAAATCTAATGACAAAGCAGTTGTATACTACATCGGCAATATATGTGAAGTATAATGTATTGTTGGTTTACAAAACTCCGATCCTATGGAGTAATGTTGGTAAAGTTACATTGAACAAAACGAGAAACTATGCAAATATAACGTTCAATTTTTCCCTGAGGATAGCCACAATGGCCGAAAGCTCGGTACTTTGAATTTTAAGTCAACGCAGATGAAGCCTAGTGTTTATTAATTTATGGTTTTGTTGTTTTTTTATTTACATTAAACGTATTTCTAGAAATGACATTTTAGATAACAAATGGCAAAAATGTGGTAGTTTTTGTCGTGGTTTAATTTGTCTGTGCTTTTCGTACAATATTTCTTTCAACAGTTAAATATATCGTCCTCTTAGGTAATGTTAAGAAAGAAGTCGACTATTATCACATTGGATGCTTTAAAGATACCCGTAATCGTACAATGCCTGAACGTCTTGGAATTTGGAGAGACTCGGGAAAGGCTTCAATAAAGATATGTGCTAATGCTACACGTAGTAAAGGATATAAAGTGTTTGGTGTACAGTATTCTGGTGAATGCTGGTCTGGTTTAAATGCCAGTCTGACCTATAACAAATATGGTAATGCTACTAACTGTCGAAATGGTATTGGTGGAGATTGGGCCAATGACGTCTACTTCTTCTATAGTAAGTTAATATCTTGTTGAAAGGCTGGATGAATTTGTTTCTCATCTACTGATACAGTGAACTATTTGTGAGTTGATTGTGGATCGATAACGTGGTAACAACACTAACCTACATTAAAATATAATACTAACCATTGATATCTAACCAACAAAAAACTAGCATAACCTAATCCTTGATATCACCCTTACTGACAATGATTTTTACAATATTTCGTGGTTAAAAGTTTTCCGCAATGCTCTAGATTGAATGGTGTTCAAATTTCACTTCGCCTTCTCGTTTGGTAGCATCTATTTCCGTGTGAGAAAGGAAAGGAAAAATGAATTGTACTTTGTTTCTTTAATCATGAATTTACAACAAAGGAAAAAGAAACAAACTTTTTGTATTAGATCAATGAAGTTGGATGATAAGTTATATTGGTAGGTCGAAGTTCCGCAAAGCGCTATCCATGGACGGTAAGATAAACAGCAATCGAGACATTTAAATCACATGACATATCTAAAAATTTAGTCTTGCCGGAATGGATCAACTAATGAAATAGATACATCATAGCTCGATCGTAAATGACGAAAGAAAATTGCAGTAAAAAGGATGCGGTTACATTTTGCAACTAAATGATTATCTTTCGACTTGATTTCAACTTTCAACTGTTAATTTTGTTCTAGCTTCAACGTCTACAACTAACCCAACAACACATATAACTACATATACTAGTACTTCTGCGACCAAAAAAGGTAATGTTTTATGTTTTAGCAATAGCAATTTTATATCTCACGCCCTGACAAATGCTAGCTCTCCAGAATTGATGGACATTCAAATTCTAAGGGACAAAGACAAGCGTTTCCATGGGGTACTTTAAAATATTATAATTAAACTTTGACTTTATATATTAAAATAATTTAAGGGTATTTTTTTTATCAGCTTCCACATCACGTTCACCGCAGACTAGAACAACCAAACCTTCCTCCAAAAGTAAGACCATTCTCCATAAAAACATTTTAAAAACTATCATGAATTTCCTAATAGACCATTTGCATGATGACGTCATTTTACCACCAAGACCAGAATGCTTGGCATTTTTTCTTTGTTATTCAGATTTTTATTCCCTTATGGGAATAGTAAGACAATTGGTGCTAATTATAAAACAAAAGAAAGTGAGCAGAGCATCCTTGTCTTGGTAGTAAACGACATCATAATGTAAAAGGCCTATTAGGATAATAACCACTGCTATAAAAATAATAACCTGGGGTTAGGTAAGGTTTACCCAGAACAAAAGGTAATTAAAAACTCTTCTTACTCAAAATAATGGATATACTTTATCAAAAATAATGGTTAAAATCCAGTACCAAGTATTTTGGGTAAGTCTTATCCAACACTAGGCAAAATTTCCTCTCGAGGGTAAAGCGAATGTTATTCAAAATATTGGGTATAAGATTACTTTAGAGTAAAGGATGTTTGGAATAAATTTTAACAAAAGAATGGTTTTGCCGACTGCCTGCCTCGTTTGGTTTTTTGTTATCCCAAATAATTAGAGACCTTACAAACAAAAAGTGATCAGAAAATAACGAAATCCAATTTAGCGGTTTTCATAAGCTTTTTCTTTTTCATAAACTACTTCACTTAAATTCTTTTGTCTTCTATTGTATTTATCTGACTATTACACTAGACTAGCACACTTTGTTTCACGAGTTTATAGAAAAACAGCAAAACCCTTAAATTTGCTTAAGCACTATATAAATTTACTTCGCACAAAATCAGAAATTTTTTTACATGGGTTATGACAATAGAAAAAAAATATTTTTTTTCATTTTTGGAACTTTTTTGTAATACTTGCAGAAATTGGCTCTTGGTAATTGTATAAATACCTCTGCTATGTGGAATAGTGAGATAAGGATAGCATATTTTGTGTATTAGTGGTATATTCATAGGCGGCGGAGCCGTAGGGGGTGGGGTCTCTAGCCCCCCCCTTTAGAAATGTGGGGGGCTCGACCCCCCACTTTTTGGGCATTTCAAAAAATCTAAATAGTCTCTTTTTCTTATATAACGAAAACCAAATTAACTGTCGAGACAGCACTGCCATAGGGACTGCGCAATAAATATAGGAGGCGTAAAGTATTAACGGTTCGCCAAAAAAGGAAGGTGGTCAATGCCGGCCTATATTTAATAGAAAAGAGGTAATAATAATGCATATGTATGTGCTAAAATACTCAAAATTTTGCGCTCGCTACGCTCGCATTCAATAAAGAAAATCTTACCTTTCGCGAATAAAACAAGCCATGCTTCGTTTGCACAAAAAATTATTTGCCAAAAAGGTCTCAAAAATTCCCTCACTTCGCTCACACAAAATTTGAAAAAATATCTTTTGAAGTCAGCAGGGTGTTGCTAATTTTCAGCTTTAACCCGGAGGGGGTTGTACAGAGAGGTTTAAGTTAACTTTAAGCCATAGTGGACTCATTTTAGAAACCCCTCCTGATAATTATTGTGCAGTCCGTACACAAAACATACACAGACAAAGTAGACCGGAACATTGCATCGCCAAAAAAGCTCCTTCAGGCGAATGACCAACGCAAGTTCCATTTTGGATCTTTCAAGTGAAAATCACTCGAGTGAAAATCAAGGCTGTCTTCAAGTGATGACGTCACAAAAACGTTTTTGGTTGTCACCCCCCCTCCCACTTTTCAAACCGCTGCGCCGCCTATGTATATATGCAGAATTCGTGAATGCATAAATAATTTAGAGAACGTATTATTACTGAACAGACTGTCTTCTCAGGGTTGTGTGCTCAAGCAAACTTGATTATAAGTAAAATTAATCCAGTGCTAATTTTCCAAGGAAAGATATCAAAACCTAGTTCCTAAACTTTCAAAGGTGCTCCGCGGTTCCTGGAGAAGGAATATTTTGAAACTATATAAGGAAATCAACTTTCTAAACTTTGACAATTGATCGCTAATACATCTTTTATTCACATTTCCTTTTTTGTAAACTTACAAGTAGAAAGTGATCTCATATTTTTTGAAATCATGTTTGAGTACAATTTAGTTTATTAAGGAACTCTAAGTTGTATGTATAATTTCATAAGTTTGACCGGCTGAAGTATGTAAGGTATGTAAAGCTGCCTAACTGTAATTCTATTATTAACGTTTTCAGAGTGTAAAAAAGAAAACACCGGCAAACCGAAGATGAAAGGTATTTTTACCTGGGAAGCATCAGAAATAGGCGAGACAAAAACTGTGGCCTGTCCCTCAGGACCAGGTGGGTCAAATGCTACACGAACATGTGGTGGCAATGTAAATACTGGTGCTGAGTGGAATACCCCGGATGATGAAAGCTGCCAATATAAGTCACAGAAAACAAATGAAATGAACAAGTTATCTAAGGTAACGCTGTTTTTAAAATTAGTGAGCAGTGACTATGCGTTGATTTCCTACTTAACGAAATTGTTTAGTAAACAGTGCTAGAATAACCAAACCACTCACCAATTTAAAAGTTAATGTTTTACTTCACAGATGAAAATCAACTCTGACAATGCCAAAGAAGTAGCTAACAATTTCACAAAAATGTTTAAATCGGGATCTGTTAAGAACATGTCTGAGGCTGACGCTTCTATTGCTGCAGACATGGTTGCTAAGATCGTTGAGATGGATGCTCAACTGAACGAGGTAAAAAATGTCTCCACATTCTTGATGATTAAGGAAATTTACGAATTTTCACGAGAATTTCATTGCATAAAGCCCATTTGTATAATTGTATGCGCTATTTTTTACATGTGAAAAACAGCAATACATCTAATCAGAATAGCGAATAGCATTTTTCACATATAGAAGTATAACCAATCAGCTCGAGAAGCCGCCAGGGACTCGACCAATGAGATTCATACATGAAAGAATGAAAACACTCGAATGGATTTCTTTCGATTGAAAGTGCTTTTTACCGCGGGACTTCTTCATTCAATGTTTGTTTTGAAGAATCCCTCGTTCGTTCTGCGACACAGACAACTTTCATGAAGCAATCTATTGACCTTTAGTTATTTCATTTTAATTTAATTTGTAACATCTATCTATGCGTATCCAACTTTACGGTGTCTCAGCTTACCCATAGATAAAATAACGCCCTGGGTTCCCTGCAGTTGCCTCATACTTTACATGAACTGGCTGCGTTGCCAACTGTGGCTGGCCCTTGTAGTGTGGTGGTTAACACGTCGGACTAGTAAACCGAAGATGTGGGGTTCGATTCCCGCCAAGGGCTTAATGTTATTTTTTCTCTTCATCCTTTCTCTTTATATATACATATATATACACACCGAACGCGTTTACTTAACTTGCATTTCTTAATTTAAGACAGGCGAGGATCAGGATGCCAGGGGTGTATAGGTTGACCTTCGAATTGTGAATTAGTGCAAGAAGTTTCTAGTTTATAACTTCCAGATTGAGAATTAATGACTTGCAGCTTTGAGAAAAGCAAGAGAATCGGGCGAAAAAGGACACGGAGGCCATCTTGGTGCTACTTACAAAAGACCGAAAAAATATGAAAAATGATAAAATATTTGAAGCAGCATCAACAGGGCCGCTCTGTCAATCACTCTTTCAGTGATTCTTGCGTGATTCTCGATTTTTAAGCCATATGTCACAACCGTTACATGTTTTATTATCCAAGACAAGGCCAAGAATCAAAACGTACAAAACAAAAGTCCTTATCATTCAATTCCCTGAATTAACTATCTTACTAGCTTCTTTGTATTATTTAGACTGTTGATATGGTTGTCGAAATTATTGATACGATGATGGAGATGAACGCATCAGTCATGCCCGCAAATGCTTCTACCAAGTAAGAAACTTTGGTTTTATTTGTCCATTAGTGTAGGTCTGATCAGTGCTTCTTGTGTAAAGATCTATCAACATTTATAGATTCGATAGAACGCGCGCTCTGAGTGGCTAAAACCTATGTTTTATCAGGTCATATAAGATAGAAAATCTATGTTTTATCGTTTTAAATTGCTTATTTTGGACGTAAATTGCATAAAATCTGACCTTTGGAGTTGAAATGCCGCGAAAAATATCTATCATCTGATTAAGATTGTATTGCTCGACAGCAAATATAAAAAATCGTAAAGTTTCAAAAAGTGATCGTTTTTAGAGCTTTTGTGTCTCGAAATGCTAGCTCGCCTTTGTCGTTGTTTGCAGTCTTCGAGTTCCTATTATCTAATTATAAAGCAAATAAAGAAAACTAAGCTATGACTTATAGTGTGAGAAACACTACGAACATTTGAGAAACACTCGAGAAATGTTAAAGGCATGCACTTGTATACAGCTCTTGCTTTCAAACATTTCTGTCGTGTTTTCAAATGTCCGTCGTGTTTTCTCACGTTATTAAACATGGCTTAGCCTTCTTTATTTGTTAAAAAAACCTCTATGTCTTTCAAGGCTACATTAAAAATATAATAATTGTGCATTAATATTGGCACTCAACTTGTGCAGCATGCATTTTGCAGCGCTTTAGAAATCCGTAGAAACCACCAACATCCCCTTTACCTACAGAAAACCCCCTGAACCTATTCAAAACTATCAATGTTCACCTTTTGCTTCCTTCTCCTTAAAAACAATATCTTTATAAATGGTTGTACTTGTGCTTCCAACGTGAGTGAACACAAGTCTGTAAGAAATGTATACTGCAGCATTCAAAATATTTGTTTTAGAATTGTACAAGCATTGAATACAGTTGCTGAGAAAATCCCCCTGGAAGAAGGTACAACATCAAGAGTATTGAATAGCACTAATCTCGCCATACAAGCAAATGAAGTGACTCGCAGCACCTTCAAAGGCATTGGGTTTGGTATCAAGCAGAACACGAACGATGGCCGAAGTGTCGTGACAAGCGAAGACCAAACCAACCTTTTTATCAAACTACCAAAGAGTACACTTAACAGGAGCAATAATGCTTCTGCTCGTATTGGATTCATTTATTTTGCCAATCATAATCTATTTCAAGTAAAACCTAGTGAGGAAGAAAAAGATAAAGAATCAGCGATTAAAAAGGAACCCAGTCAGGAAGTTTTATCCAGTAGTGTGTATGGTACAGATACTTCAAGTTTGCTGGACAATGTGACGTTAACGTTTCCAAGACCTAGGGGAAAAGACTTGGAAAAATCATCATGCGTCTTCTGGAATGTAAAAGGTAGGTTAATGAGATGATAACACCCAGGCCCTTAGCCAGGACATTTTGTGGGGGGTGCGTCCGAGTCAAAAGTGGACCAAACTATCAATATGCACTAATTGTCTGAGTAGTTTATCTAGGACAGCAGCAATTCATAGAAATAAATATTAGGTAGATACAGTTGTTTGAATAAGTTATTTACCGGCAAACTTTTTTAAATAAACAGCGAGCGAATCGAGCCGCATTTCTTACGAGCAATGAGTTTTGCTGCAAACGGCAAGGATTAATTATTTTGCGAGCAGATTTTGCAATTAAGGAAGTAAGCTTCTTCAACCAAAAAATGCGGACCTTTTGGGCCTTTGGGGGGAGTGCGAACGCACCCCATGCACCCCCATGGCTACGGGCCTGACACCCGCTCTATCAAGACTTAGTAGCTCAAGCTAGGCCGGGAGGGCTGGTACCTGGATGAGCTACCAACATACGAATGAACCATAAGTTCAAATAAATCTTCATCATTCCCTGATTTCTTTTGGTTTAATATTTAAAATCAGAAAAAGGATTTTCGGAAATCATCCTCCTTGCTAACCACACACGTCCTCCTCTGACATCCCTATAATTTATTATAACTCGACATAAATTATCTTCATCTCATTTCCCAAACGTCAACTAAAGTAATGCGTAAAATTAATTAAATCACAGATCGACAATGGTCAGACGAAGGCTGTTCGCTTTGTGACAAGAGTAACAATGATGGTGATAGTGTAGCGTGTTGCTGCAACCACTTGACAAGCTTTGCTGTTCTATTTTCACCTGAGACTGAACCTCTTTCTGAGGAAGACAAAAAACATGAAAGAATTCTTGGAATTATTAGCTATATTGGGTGTGGCATCTCTCTTGTAGGGGTTGTACTTACTTTCCTGACGTACTCCTTATTCAGGTAAGAATGCTCTATTTGGATCATAGTTAATAGATAAATATTTTTAGATGACGTTTCTTCCATACTAACTCTTTCTAACTATGGTTCATTAATATATTTTTTATTCATTTGAAGTAGACGTTAGTATATAATTTACTATTTTTAATTCCTTTAGACACTTACGCAAAACAAACCAACAGCCAATATTGATGAACTTATGTGTTGCCTTGGCATTGTTACTCCTCGTGTTCGCTGTGGGTGTAGAAAGTACCAGTAATCGAATTGGTTGTCAAATAGTTGCTGGTCTTCTTCACTACCTTACTCTTGTAACTGTTCTTTGGATGGGCATCGAGGCGTATAATCTCTACCTACAACTGGTGAAGGTTATGGCGATATACCATCGTAAATTCATGCTCAAGGCGTCTATTGTAGCATGGGGAGTACCTGGTATCATTGTTATAGCCACAGTAGTTGCAGCGGTGATTGAATACAATAGAAATGAAGACGGCAATCGGGTATTTTACTATGGAAATGACAAAGTGTAAGTAGTTTGATAGAGTATATAAAAAGCTAAATTTAAGCTAATTTAAGATTAAGCTAATTTTTAAAGAAAGACAAGCAAAATAAAATTACGTTTCGTTGCCGACATGGCAACATTATCAAGTGAGTAATTATACGGCGAAAGTTTTTTTTATAATAAGTAGGAGGAGACAAGAATTTACAAAACAATAAAAACAATACAATAAATAACAATAACAGTTTCGTACGGATGGAATCCGATTGCGTATTAAATGTCGGTCTCAATTGACGAATAAATAAAATTTCATATATCAAGCAATCGTGTTTGCAAGAGCATTGTTTCAATACGAAGAAACTGTCTTGAATGTCACGAGAATCCTTTATGGTAGTTTGATGTTCACGGTTTATATGCTTGACGATGGCTGATGTTTTTCGGGAGTGTTCTTCGATGCGTTGATGTAAATACCGCTTAGTGTATCCAACGTACTCTGCTTCACACGGATGAATTTAGTCATGAATTTGATTTTAACAATAAAAGAATAAAAAGAACGCTTGCTCATTGACATAATGAGACATTGGTGTGGCAAGACTGAGATGACGGATCGACGAATCACGTTCTTTGCTACCCAAGGTCCCCAGGACTTTGTTTTTCAAGGGGAAAGGAGTGAAAATAATTTAATGGAATCTAATTTTTAGAATTGTCTAATACCAAGTGAACAACTGAAGAAGTTCCTTATTGCACATTATTGGGGATGTTCACGAGAAGAATGATATGACGATCCTACATAACCCATATTTCTTGTGAATATTGTGAAAAAAAACAAAACAAAAAAACAAAATCAACCCCCCTGTCTTGCGGTTGTAGATTTAGGATTGGAACCCATACCATTTAAAAACAATCCTTAGATTATTATGACTGTAAAAGAGAAATTAATTTCATTGACACAAGATCTATTTCTGTGCAGGTGCATTCTTCACAACCATCTTTACAGGATGATTTCATGGTTCGCACCAATTCTTGCCATTCTACTTTTCAATATGGTCATGTTCGTACTTGTCATCTACAAACTCAACTGTACTGGAGCAATGGTACCTGTTGACACCAAATCAAGCCAGAAAAAGCGCTGTTGGACCGCCGTCGCCATCATGTCTCTTCTTGGAGTAACTTGGCTATTTGGTGCGTTGGCCATCTCAGGTGCAAGATTGGTCTTTGAGTACCTATTCTGTATCTTTAACTCATTACAAGGGTTCTTCATATTCTTTTTCCATTGCGTCAGAATAAAGGAAGTACGAAATCAATGGAGCTTTTTTATGAGTGGTTTAGGATTCAGCCACAAGGAAAGCGAATCTTCACAGCCAAGGTCGCGTGGGATTGGAGAAAGTCACCATAGTTCAGAAGCACCTTACGTAAAAGTTAAAAAGTGGACAAACAAAGAAAGCGAGGCTGAACAACCTGAGCGAAAAATAACAATGGTGACTCTTGTTGAAGACAAAGATGGGCATGAAAATGATGAACATCAAGTCGACATCGAACTAAATGAAGTCAAAGATCCCGACAATGTTGCTGTGTGTTGAGAGTTTTGGCTTCCAAAAAAAGAGACTCGAAACGAGTGAGGAGTCAACACAAATCGTTAAAACTCAAGGTTTTAAACTTTAAGACTTGTAGATAGAACAAAATACAGTAATACGTGTACTCCGGATCCTTTCCTTTAACTCTTGAAGAAACATTAATCATTAGATGACATAAATATTTTCAATAGGATGGCATTAAAATTACTTGGAAAACTTCATCCCAGATTTTTGTCTATGAAGTTGCTGGAATTTCGTTCGAATTTTGAAGATTTATTAGTAGTCATGATCTATATGGTTATAGTTACCTTTTGAAAGAGACGTTTTTCGAAAAAATATGCTTATGTAATATGGAGAATGATAGATCAAATTAATTATACAACTGATGTTTCTTTTTTTTACTATACTTGTAACACTAGTTTATTACGCATTCAATAAGCTACAAAATTCGTGAACAATCCGTAAAATGTTTGGAAAACAACAACTACAAGAATATGAATAGCAACAACGTAACGACAGTAAATATATCACTGTTATTTTTAAGGAGTTGATTTAACTCCAAAAGTGGAGTTAAAAAAGGCATAGGATGACTCCTTTTTGGAGTAATTTTAACTCCATTTGAAGAGTTAAATGAACAAGTCACTCCTTAATGGGGGTTAATTTAACTCTTCAAATGGAGTTATATTAAAATAGTGGAGTTAAAAATTACTCCAAAACATGAGTATCCTATGCCTTTTTTTAACTCCACTTTTTGAGTTAAATCAACTCCTTAAAAATAACCGCAGTGTAAATAACAATCACAATGATTAAAACGGATTTTTTATAGTTAATTTTACATTATTATATAGATATCGATGGGATACTGGGATTTCTCCAGTGTTGAAAACTTAAAGATATCATATCTTTCACATGTGAAGATATCGCTGTTGACATGACAACAGCTTTATCAGCCAATCAAATGGAAAG